>PVIW01003634.1:46987-102928 GCA_004026585.1 Noctilio leporinus | reverse complement strand
GAAAGGCCTGAATGAGTCTCTGGTAGATGGGCAGGAACTGCTAGCACCTGACAGCAAACCTGAGGGTCTAGTTTCTGTGTGGTTGTTCTGTCCTCTTTTGCCATTGCTGAGTCTTCAATGATGTCCTCTTGACTATGACAGGCTTGTCTCCTCTCTGGCCTGGGAAGCGCAGACAGGACCTAGGGGTGCAGGCTGGCCAGACTACTTAAGTCAGGAGGCTGCACTCCCACCCTGAGGCCCACATGGAGGTAGAAGTTGGGGATCAAAGCAGATGATAAAATGCCATGGGATGGAGTCAAGAGTTACCTAGTTGTTCCAGTAGTAGATGCTGGGGGCTATTTTGTGAGCAAATATGACATTCCCTACAGAAGGTCAATATTGGAAGGTCATACTGAAGCACTGGGCATGTATATCAGGTTGTAGTCAAGATCTGCAGCCAAGACTCTGGAACTGGGGAGACAGCCAGAGTTATAAGAAGCAAGCCATGGGAATGCAGGGACCTCAGCAAGGGATCCTACCACAGCTGCCAGGTGGCAGCCTCCTGGTGACAGCCGATCTGGACAGGCCTCCGGCTCCAGCTACCCCTTGCCTTCTTCGGCTCCTGAAGGTGCCTCCATGCTCCTGGCAGTTCTTCTATATAGAATAGGTGTTCCAGAAGTGCATAGCACAAAGTAGCTGTTCAGTAAATATATGCTAAATGGTCAAATAAATGAATGAATAAAAGAAAAGAAATCTGGGCCTTAAGTGCTACTCAGTGAAATACCGATTAAACAGGCTTGCTTTCCATGGTCAATTTTAGGGCTCGTGCCAAGAGTCAGACTTTTCCCCCTTTCATGCAAAAACACTCAAATATTAACCTTGGATATTGATACAGAAGCTAAATCTCCAAGGAGGCAGATGAACTACTAAATGCAGTACAAAATCTTTCAGGTCAGTTCTCCCAGCCGGACTAAGTACTTTGATTTGAAAACCCATCCTGGTAAGCTGGTGATCCCGATGTACGCAGCATCCGTCACATCTGCAGTGCTGGAAGGTGTTCTCCTCCCTGCACACAAGACGAGCAGCTCTTTTCCTCAGGGGCCCTTCGACTACCACAGAGAGTGCAGACGCCGCTCCAGGGTTGGATCCTGGGGAGGCGAGGGTGCTCAGGTACTTCGACGAGGGAGCAAACCTAGGGCACATTCTGACAGGACCGCCCCTTGTGAAAGGTAGGGCTATCACTGTCACCCCACAGCCTGCTCTCAGGGTGGGGCTGCTGGAGGGTGAGACGGTCCTATAAAGCACACCAACCAAGTCCCGGGTAACCCTGAAAGATTCACAATGACGGACGGGGTGCTGGCTTCCACTTCAGGCCAGCTCAGGAGTTGGGGTCGGTAATAAAATCCCCCAGCAATAAGCCACAGAGTGAAGTCATGGTTTCCTTACTCCAAGACAGGAAGGAAAACAAATTGATTAGTTCCCATCACAGCACACTGCCAACCCCAGACCAATATGAATTACATCCCAGTGAAATCTTCCAATTCAAAAAATGTGCTACTTACAGCAGTATTCCCCATAAAGCGACTGTTTTTTAATTACCTTTTTAAAATTATATTTTATCCATTAACCCTGGATTATCATTAAAAGATAAATTAATCAGACAGGCAATGATGCACTTGGTTTCCATGACAACGCTGCACAAAAAAGTTCAACCCACTGCATCACCGCAAAGCTCTCTGAAAATCATTTCCTTGCAATTCCATAGGCACCCAGAGACACAGACCTTCATCTGCCCTTTACCAGACCCAAGAGAATTACACATGTGGTGACAGAGAATGAACAGGCCACTTGGTTACCACAAAATTTTGAGTCAGTATGGCGCGTCAGTGTAAGGAGCAATACAATCCACCAGATATCTGCCGGGAGATATCTACAGCTATCTGGGTATCTCCCACACACTGCCTCTTCCCCTTAGCCCCGGCCACAAAACCCTAAACTAAATGCCATTCTAATTTGATTTGAAGACAATTGACTGCCTCAGAATAATTCACAAATATCTACACGCAAATCCGAAAAGGAAGACTGTAAACATCAACCCCTGACAATTTGAAAGACGGCTTAGCAGCAAGGCTCTCTCTGTTTCCAGTTTCTCACAGTACAATAACAGGCACCAATATGTTAGGAAAATATTTAAAAAACACAAAGTTTAAGAGATTTGATAACAACATTTGCCACCTAAAAGATAAGAAGCTTTTATGTAAGCAAATGTGAAACACAGTGGAAATTCTTTTAAAGAGAAATAGACATTTTCTATACTTACGATATTTCTCAAAGTTCACCAGAATAACACCTTCTAAAATAAACAAAAAGTTGAGTGAATTCACTGCAAAATAGTTGGCTCTTGTGGATATCGGTCTTCACTTCTAAACCACCACACCCCTGTCCACTGCCTGCCCTTGCTGGGAGCCTAGAGGCTCACCTCTGCATCCTACACCCGCCCCGCCCCCCACCCCGCCCCACTGTCCCCTGAGGCGCTGGTAAGGCAGTGGAGAGCAAGGTAGGGTCATTTCTTCCCCACTGCTCCCTGTGTCAGTGCCCTGCTCTGGCAACCACTACTGCCTTTGCAATCCCAACAGCCAACAGTGCTCTCTCCACCCTTGGTCCTTGAAGACCAAGCATGGGTAGGGCACCACACTCGCCCTTGTCTTCCCTAATCCCTGCTCACACTTCCATAAGCAGACTCTCCACTTAAGTCTCTTCATTACAAACTTCTGGGGGTGAACTGTTTCCCCAGGGACCCTCACTGATGCAACTTGACAATTGCAATATATTCTGAATTAGCATGTAGCAAAACCCTTTGGCACACAACTCCTTTTTGACATCATCATTGTTGCCATCACCTCTACCTTCTCCATCATACAGAAGAATCTAGAAAAGGTGATTTGAAATTCGCTCCTTCTAAAGCCTAAACCCTACACACTCCATAATCAGATAAGAACAGATAAGCCTAAGGAGAATCAGAATGTTTCCTTAGGAACTGTATGTCTATCTACACAGCAATGCTATTTAATCTAAATAAGCAGCAGGAAGATTTGGAAAAGTAGGACAAGCAATTTTCCACAGACCTCCTGAAGTCCTTTCAGGCTGGGCCTTCACAGCTTGGCTTGTGGCGTTTGTTGTATTGCCAATATCTATACCATCAGCTGCATCTGCATTCATATGAGCATGTTGAAAATGCATTCCAAACCAACTACACATGAATTTTGCATGAGCTACCATCTGGGAATTATCTTTACCATCATTCCCTCTAAATTAGCAAAACAAATACCAAAACCAACACATGCTGTGTGACTCATTGTGCCAAAACCAGAATGACCCCACATTTAATTTCAGTGGTTTCAATGATTCTGTAGTCATTGGAAGCTCCTGAACTGAATCTAAACCTTAGTTCCCAACTTGTAAAGATGGTGACCTCTCAGTTATTGTGAGTTAAATCACATGTGCTCAGGAGCACCTCCTGTGGCAGCAAAAGAAAGTGCCACTTAAGAATCCTTGAAACCCCAAGTCTCTTGCTTTTCCTCAAGGTCATACCCATTCCCTGGCTGGTGGCTCAGAGGATAGGCCCTGGCCAGCAAACCCAAAGGTCGCTGGTTTAATTCCTAGTCAGGGCACATAACCAGGTCTCCAACCAGGTCTCCAGCCAGGTCTCCAACCAGGTCTGTAACTGGAGGCAGGTGAAAGGCAACCATACATTGATGTCTCTCTCCCTTTCTTCCTCCCTCCATGCCCTTCTCTCTAAAACTAAGTTACAAGTACCATATGACACAGCAATTCTGATCCTAGGTATATACCCTAAACAAATGAAGGCATATATCCACATAAAAACTGGTACAAGAATGTTCATAACAGCATGATTCATATTAGACAAAAATTGGAAACAACCCAAACACCCATCAATGGATAAAAGGATAAACAGAGAGCAGTATACTCATACGCCAGGATATTGTTTGGCAATAAGAGGGACACAACCCTGGTTCGTGCTGCAACACGGATGAACCATAAAAACATTATACTAAGTGAAAGAGGACAGACACAAAAGGCCGCCTACCATTCAAAATGTTCAAAATAAGCAGATCTACAGAGAAGATAGATTAGTAGTTACCAAGGGATGGGGAAAGGGGAACTGGGATTGAATGCCAAAAGCGAGACAGCGGTGGTAGTTGTACAACATATGAATATACTGAAAGTCACTGAATTAGACACTTTAAAAGGGGCAAACTATATGTTATGTGAATTATATCCCAATTTTTAAAAAAACCAGGGACACTTTATAGCTAGTGTTCCACAGCATTACTTGCATACAGATTATAATAGGATGGGACAGGGTATCCTCACCTGTGATCTAACCTCAATAAAACTTCCACACTAACTTTTATTAAACTGTTTGCATGGAAAATGAATTCTGTATGTGATTCTCTCACCTATCACTAAGACATATGGTTGGACAAGCAAGTAAATTTACATAGTTATATTAAGTTGGAAGCATAAACATTGTAAAGCATATTGAGTTAAGCTCTCCTGCAGCCAATCACTGAAGTTACAAACCTGCATACACACATCCAGACCTCTTCCTTCTACCTTCCTGTCCCTCTTCCTCTTTTCTTTTCCCCAGATCCCCAAACAAAAATGGGCTGTTAAAACTAAGCCAAAACCAGGACATCATTTCAGATTGTTCCATCCCCCACATTTGCCTTACCCAGATATCAAATAACTTTCCTATTTAAAAAATAAAATGAAAGAGGACCGGACATGATGTGACTCTTGGTGGAGGTACACAACACTACCTATAAGGTAGTCTTGCTAAAATAATTAGGTCTGAGCCCAACCAATATACCTCTAGACCTAACTACCAATATACAGGAAATACAGAACCAGAAAGAAGTGGTAAATGATAGCACAGGAATGTAATCAGCAATATCCACACTGTGGGAAACCCTCTGCTGGACAAGTAACTCGGTTTCTTTTTCTTTTCGTTCTTTTTTTCATCCTCACCCAAGAACATTTTTTTCATTGCTTGAGTGAGAGTGAGAAGGAGAAAGAGGAGAAAGAAAAGGAGAAGGAAAGAAGGGAGGGAGGGAGGGAGGGAGGGAGGGCGAGCTGGAGAGGCTAAGTAGAAGGAAGGATAACATCCAGAGATCAGAAACTGGGAACACCCTGGGCTGGCACCCAGAGCCCACACTCAGCAGCTGAGGGGCTGCACCATCACTGTTAAACTCCTATCACTGCCACTTAGCAGAGGCCACAGCTATTATGTCTTCCTTCCTCCCATATCCCAATTTCCTACCAAAATCTCCTACTTGCAGAATCTAAGAGGAGACCAGCTGGCCAAGGAAATCTAAAAGATACAGTTGTAGACTTCCAGCCTCACATAATACACAAGAGAATATGGAGGAGCAAGAATGAAGTTGAGAACAAAGAGACAAAGCAGCAGCGCAACTACTTTGCTATTGTGTCAGATTATAATTGCTTAATCTGTAACTCTCATGGAAGGTTTGCTTTCTTCCTCCCCTCTCTGATTAGAATATTTGCAATGTGACAATTCAGCACTGAAATATGCTAGCCCATGTTGTGGTGCCCAGAAAGACTTAGTTACACACACACACTCATGAGGACCTAGAAGGTTTCCAGGGACCATATATTTGTTATTTTTGCACCAATCCTTTTGATGATGCATTATCTCCACTTGAGCAAACCCCTAAATCTATCTCCAAGGTTTTGGCAAATGCAGAAGGCAAGGAAGCATGTTAGATGCACCCCAGAAATACATAATGTAAAATGCAGACTGGAGTTAAAAGCTACAGGACAAATAACCAGAGGTCCTCAACAAACCAACTGCAAGTGAAAAGAGACACATGTAGATACAGAGAGACTTAAAAGATATATCAGCCCTGGCCGGTGGCACAGTAGATAAGGTGCCAACCTGCAAGCCCAAAGGTCGCTGGTTCAATTCTCCAGCCAGGGCACATAACCAGGTTGCAAGCCAGGTCTCCAGCCAGGTCAGTAGCTGGAGGCAGGTGAAAGACAACCATACATTGATGTCTCTCTCCCTCTCTGTTTCTCTTCCTTCCCCCCTCTCTAAAAATAATAAAATAAAATCTTTAAAAAATACATCAACCAATCATAAGAGAACTTATTTGGATACCAACAAGCCAAAAAATAATGAGACAATTAGGCAAATGTGACTGATATTAAGTGCAGGTGTTGCTACACACTGAACCGTTTTTCTTCCCTCCATACATTTGCCTCCTCGCTCCCAGTGTGACGATACTAGAAGGTGAGACCTTCGGGAGGTGGTTAGGTCATGGGAGTACAGCCCTTACAGAGTAGACAAGTGGGGGCGCAGTGGAAAACGGCTATGAATGAGAATTTGGACTCTAACCAAATATCAAATCTGCTAGCTCCTTGATCTTGGACCTCCCAGCTTCCAGGACCATGCAAAATACAGTTTTGTTCTTTCCAAGTGACCCAGTCTATGGTGTCTTTGTTATAGCAGCCCAACCTAAGATGGTAGTTACTCAATTTTTTGATGTACAATGGTTTTACATTTTAAAAATAGGAAACTATTAGAGTTAAATGATGCACCCTGAAATATTTGTCAAGCCACTTGCACTCCCTGCACCCCAGCTCTCCCACTACACCACCTGAGCCCCTCACCTCCCCAACCGTCACTGGGGATAATTACTCCCTGAGGCAGCTTCACAGGTTCTCCCTCCTCTGCTTCATCACCCTCCAGTTAAACCCGCTTCTCCCACAGGACACATGTACAAAAGGAATACCGGTTCTAATTTAATTTGATGTTTCTCTCAAAGCAATATTGTTTCAACATCATAAATATATTCTAGCTATGTAATAGGCTAAGCACTTTTGTGAGCTAACATGGAAACCCAAAGGTCACAAATAACATTGTTTCTTTTTCTTTTCAATATTTTATTCTTTATTTTTCAGAGAGAGAGGGGAAGGAAGAGAGGAGGAAAGGGAGGGAAGCATCAAATGCATGGTTGCCTTTCGTCTGCCTCCAGCAATGAACCTGGCTGGAGACCTGGCTTGCAATTTGGTTATGTGCTCTGACTGGGAATCAAACCATCAACCTTTGGGTTCACAGACTGGTGCCTATCCACTGAGCCACCATCCAGGGCCGTTTTTTCTTTTCTTTTCTTTTCTTTTTTTAAGATTTTACTTATTATTTTTAGAGAGAGGGGAAGGGAGGGAGGCAGAGAGGGAGAGAAATATTAATGTATGGTTGCTTTTCACCTGCCTCCAGCTACAGATCTGGCTGGAGACCTGGTTACTGTGCCCTGGCTGGGGAATCGAACCAGCAACCTTTGGGTTTGCATGTCGGCACCTTTCCACTGAACCACCAAACAGGGCTACATTGTTTCTAGTGACAACCCTTCCCCAATACCAACTAGATGTCTTACAAAGCCTATTTTTGTCACATAACCTAAATATAAAAGTGAAGGTTGCTTGCCTTTTACATTAATTCAAAGCATTTTCTGATTTTTTAATTCAAAATTTGCATCTTTGACACACAGGAGGTTCTAGCCTTTTACTCTACATCCTTCTCCCTTCTTGAAAAGCCCAACAAACAAAGGGGAGGGGAGAATGTGTCTGCAACACATGTCCCTGTCCCTGTCCCTGCTATTAGAAAGGTGAGAGCCCTGGCTGGTGGCTCAGTGGATTGGTGCCGGCCTGCCAACTCAAAGGTCACTGGTCTGATTCCTAGCCAGGGCACATAACCAGGTTGCAAGCTAGGTCTCCAGCCAGGTCTGTAGCTGGAGGCAGGTGAAAGGCAACCATACATTGATGTTTCTCTCCCTTTCTTCCTTCCTCCCTGGCTTTTTCTCTGAAAATAATGTATAAAATATTTTTGAAAAGAAAATAAAAGAAAGGTGAGAATAGTGGACCACACCCCCGGGCCTCACTAGCTCCTACAAAAGGATCAGGGTTCCATGGTCAGCATCCTAGCACCAGGTCATTGCAGAGAAACTGCTGGGCTTTGGAGAGCTCACAGCAGCTTCCACATGTGATTGAGTAGATGAACAGAGAGGCTGACCACAGGAACAGGAAAGCCTGTTGGGGAGGTGGGGGGAGTCCCATGGGACAGGGGTCCCAGAATTGGCTTTGCAGACACAACCTTACAGACTTGGGAGGAAGAAGACCGGAAGCTTCAACAGGAGTGTGTGTGTGAGTCCATCTGCATATGTATGCCATGCACTTTGGGAAAGTCATAGTAGTCAGTGCTGGCCCAGCCCTTGGCAAAGCTGACTATTTGCTCTCATCTTGATTTGGTCATCGCTTCTGTAGGGTTTCACTCTCTCTTGGGGAACTCTTGAGAGGAGATATGGTAGCCAGAGTTTCTACTAGACTATGAGTGGGGAAAAAAAAAAAAAAAACCTTTTACTTCCAGCTAAGGCTCAGGTCAAAACACAATTGAATTTCCTGAAGCATCAGCTGGTGAATGGCTTTTGCTTTACTCACAGTCACCCTGTTTCTAATTCAAGATTATCCATTAGTTTCTTATGCTCAAAATGAAAATAAGTCTCGTGTGGCCCAAAAATCACTCAGGGGTGAGGTTTGGGCCATAAAAGGTGCTTGCCTTCTCAAACTGGTACTTTCCTCTCAGTTTGGCCACTGCTCTTGCTTGAAACTTTCTCAGCAGGAACCTGGAATGGACAAAAGCCACACCTACCCTCCCCTGAAGTCATCATTACCTTCCAGATCCAAAGCTTTCATGTTATGTGTGCTTCCGAGGTCAGAAAACAGCACTTCTTCTATAAATTTTACCCTGTGCAACAAATTGATAAAAACTCTCATGTGTCTTCCAATAAAACTTCCCCAAACTCAGGGTCTTCTTTCAGTTTCATGACTGAATCCCTGTAGCTAATCACTACAACTTCCTCTAGGAGAGAGAAAAAGGCTCTCATATTCACAATGTAGCACTCTCCTAACCATAATCTTCACCTGACAGTACCCGAAATGCAGCAATATAGAAACAACAGAGTTGTTTTAAGCCCAGTTGTAGACCAAGGCTTCAGGTTACAGATTGACCCCAAAGAATTCCACATGGAACTACTTTCAGTTAACACCAAGGCCCTAACCTGCAAAGCTCTGTGTAGGCCCACCAGTCCTGGAATTCAAACTCTATCCCATGCCTTCAACGGGTGAGATTTTCCCATGCCACCTCCTTTGGAAACACAACTGATGCCAACCCAACCTATGCCTGCAGCAGCAGTGTCCAAAGCTTCAGGATAATGTCTAGGTCTTCACAAATCTAGTCAGTCACCTACATTGGCCAAATTTAGCCATGTGAAAGTTGGATACATTTCCCAATAAACAATAATTCCATGTCTCAAAAAATATCTAAATCTGAATAACCCAAATCTCATGTTAATTACCAAAACTGAAAATGATAGCAACCACAGGATTATTCATAGCTAATTGTTGTATAATATTGGCAATGTGTCAAATTCTGTGTCTGGTGAAAATGATGATACGTTTTGACAAAGCCTTAATTTCGTATGCATTTTACATCCCCCCCTCTTCTCAAAACAACACTCCAGTTTGTGTTAATAGAGGGGTGACAATGGAAATAAGGCAAAAACCTCACCCACAGGCCTTCTGATGTCCCACCACCACCTGTTTGTCACCTCTTTGCTCTAGGTCACTCTGCAGCTCCAGTACCACCCCTGGACCTTCAGACCTATGTGAGCAGCAGTGAAGTTCAATGGATAAGAACCTTGAAGCTGGATTAAGACAAACTTGTATTCAAATTTCAGCCTTCACCTTAAGCAATTTATGCCACATCTTGCAGCCTCATTTCCTCCTTTGTAAAGTGGGAATAATAAATTGTAGTTCATAGCGTTCTATGTACATTAGGTGAAACAATGTATATAAAGTGTTCTACAAATAGCAGAGACTTAAATCACAGGTAATATTATTATATCTTCTCTCCATACCTGGTTGCAAAACCATACATGAATCACCTTAGAAACAAGAGATAACCACAAAGTGTTCCTTCTTTCATTGATGGGTTATCCAAAAGTAAAATTGTCTCCTGTTTTTTTATAGCAATCACATGCTTCAAAACTAGTTTTCTGTGCCCTGTCCCTAAGGAGACAGAAAGGAGGAGGTGAAGGAAGCCTATAATAAAGAGTAAAGAATCAAAATTCTGAATAAAAGCTGGCTTGTATCCATCAATGAAAGAAGAGAGAAAATGGGGAAGAAACTAACGATAACAAAATCTAAATTAACCTATATTGCATCTTGTTAAAAAGCAGTGTTTTTATTAAAACATAAAATCAAAGTCTCCTACAACTAAAGTAACATCTATTTTTAAGAGACCCCTGAATAACTTGAATATTTTAAAATGTTTTAAATAAATTCTTTATAGAATATATCAGCTTGCAACTTTTTTGAGAGTGTAGAGAGAAGGTGTAGAGAGCAGAAAGGTACAAATTGAGCAAAAATGTAATGAGCTGAATAAGCTGGTATCCCACTTAGGTAACTTCCTGTTTAGGAAAAAGCTTTCTCTCCCCAGCCAGCCACCTTTAGGATCTGAGATCATGGGGTCTGGGAAATGATAGATTGAATATTTGTATCCCCCCAAATTCCTACATCGCAGCCCTAACCTTTATGGTAATTGGAGGGGAGACCTTCGGGAGGTAGATTTAGATGAGGTCGTGAGGATGGGGCCCCTTGATGGCGTGTCCTTGTCATAGGATAAAGAGAGACTTGCTTGCTGTCTGCCTGCTCCGTGAAGACACAAGATGGCCATCTTCAAGCCAGGAAGAGTATACTCACAAGGCACAGAATCTGCCGGCACCTTGCTCTTGGGCTTTTCAGCCCTCGAAACAGTGAGGAATAGAGGTCTGTTTTATAAGTCATCTGGTCATGGTACTTTGTTATAACGACCCAAGCTGACTAAGAAAAGTCTGAGCCAAGTCGGGATAGAAAGCGAACTAAGGACAAGAATTTGTTTTCAGCAATAACTTAGAGGACTCTAAATAAGATAACTGTACATATTTTTAAATCATCAGTCATTAAACCAGAAAAATAAATAATAAATTAAGTGACCATTAAAATGCCATTATTTTAAAATAATCATTCAAATTGTTCATCTCAATTTGAGCTCACCAGGGTATCTCTAATGATTCTGAATATTGTGTGTGTGTGTGTGTGTGTGTGCACGCACGCGTGTGTATGTGTGTTTATATCCCAGAGCTGGCGCTGATCTTTAATTTCCTAGCTATCGGTTTAATGATAAATGCAAACTTGAGGAACATCAACATATTGTCAGTTGAGTGGAAAAAAAAAAAGGCATTTGCTTCTTTCAGATGGATATAAATAAAGGGAACTCAATTTTTCTCTATGCAAATTCATGCATTAAGAAAAATAAAATAATTCTCCCATGAACATAGGTAGCAGATCATGAGACTCACTTGCATATCTGTTATGGTCATCTAAATCAAGCTATTGCTAATATTTTTGTTGTTCTTTAATATGTTGTGAGCAGGTTTCTTAGTAAATTCAAGTTGGAGCAGCTGGTTATGTCTGTGGCATCCAACCTATCCAACTTAGTATCTACTGAGCAGGGTTCTTGATGCAGTTGGAGAATCAGAAATGATGATTCGGATCATCTTAAAGGCTTGTTACAGAGAGGCTTCTGGGGTATGATCAGGATACTCTCCATCCTGCTCTTGAAAACCTCCACCAATGGGATCCCTGGCCTTCTGGCTCCCAGGTGTATTTGGCCACAGGGAGGTACCAGCCTGGCTGGCCATGGATGAAAGGGAGGACAATGGAATGGAAAACATTTACTCTCTTGGCTCCCCTGACCAGGCCACAGCCTTCAATCACTGCATTTCTCTTTAAGATCACAGGTTTTGCATATTTCCCTATCCTATAAGTTTGGTTTATCAGGGTCCCATAACCATTCCCTCTTGATGTCTTTTCTAGGTGCTCTCTTTTAGGGTGCTTGAGTGTATTTGAGTGATTTTCTTTCATCCTGCTAACACTCATTCTGAAATAGTCATCAGAATCCTTTTCAATTAAATCCTTGTGGATATGCACTCTATTTCCTATCCAGCACTATCTGATCAGGTGTGAGGAAGGCCTGGCTGGTTAGTCTTGCCTCCCCTAAGTCACCAGTGCCTCCAGGCATGAGCTCCTGTCACTCAGGGGAGACCTCCAAATAGAACAAAGTAAACAGCTGTTGTCCCCCAATCAGAAGACTAGTTCAAAAACTCTCACCTTTGCCAAGTCCCTAAATTCCAAATTTTACTTGCCCACCTGTCTCCAAAACGTTCACTGGCTCCTCCCAACGCTGCTAGTTTTCCAGACTCTGGACTCTGTCTTCCCACATGGTTCTATAGGGCTCACTCCCTCCTTCCTGTTCTGAACCTGCCCTAGCCCTTCACCAGCCTGGTGCTGTAAGATCTGCCCTGTCCTCACAAGCACGTCCTGTCCTGCCTGGTGGGCACCAGGGTGGGATTTCAGCAGAGAATCATCACCTTGCACTTGAAAAGCTTGCACTGTGTTACTTTCTGTTTTGAGGACTTATTTAACAAAATCAAGTGGGAGAATTATCTGACAGTCCTGAATAATTAATGTAACTACCAAACTACTGAAGGAAACAGTGAAAATTAAGAAAACTTGCTCACTGGTTATAATTACTATGTTGGGAAACGGGAGGGACTAAATTGTGATAAAATGAGCTACGGCAGAAAGTAAATCAACTTGCAAGCCTTACGTGGGCTTGCTAAACCTTATGCTGCATTTTAAAATGAAAAATAATGGTGAAAAGGTCTATCAAAAACTCCAAGTGTTGCAAACTAAGCATGAGTCTGTACCATGTCATTCTAGCCCCCATTTTATTAAGTTCCTCCCTCACCTTGCAACTTCCCATCATGCAGGACACGGCTCCAGCAGGGCAGAAGCACACAGAGGGACTATGAGGGCAAAGCAAGACATCAGCACCTGCAGACCTCAGTGGGTCCTGAGGGGAAGTCAACACTCAAGAATCTAAAGTGGAGCCCTGGCTGGTGGCTCAGTGGAAAGGCACCAGCCTGCAAACCCAAAGGTCGCTGGTTCAATTCCCAGTCAGGGCACATAACCAGGTTGCAAGCCAGGTCTCCAGCCAGGTCCTTAACTGAAGGCAGGTGAAAGGCAACCATCATGACACTAGCATCTTGTGGAAGCTTGTTAGAAAGGCAAATCCTCAGGCCCCACCCAAGATCTACTAGATCAGAAGCTGGAGTTTGGGGCCAGAATAAATAAAAAATCTCAGTTGTTTACCATAAGGTCAGGAAATATCTATTGATTTTTCCTTTATATGTAATCAATTCTGGGGAGCCATGGAACAGATAACAGGGGTCATTCATCGTTGCCTCAGACACACCCTTTGCAAGAAACTCACCATCCTCTGCAGGCTTTGCTTACCAAACCTCATGGATATTCTCTAAATCCCTAGGGTCTACAATAGGGTCTGGCACAAATACTGGCCAAATGTATAAATTGCCATAATGAATGAAGGGGGAACTGAAGATCCTGCCTATGAGCACAAAATTATTTGGAACTAACAACCTTCTTGCCAACCCACAGAATAGTTAACCTACGTAGTGATGGCTGCCAGTTGACTGCGTGTGTCCATAAACACTTTCTACAACTGGCTGCCTAGTCTCACATGCCTCCAGCTGTAACAGCTGGTATGAGAAAAGATTTGTAAGGATCCCCGGATCTTCCCAGAGAGAGGTTCAGCCATCTCCTCTGAGGATTTCTGAACAAGAATTACAAAACTGGCACTGTATCAGAAGTGAGCATTCTGCAGGATTCTCCTGTTGGTGTACTATTTTTAAAAAGGCAAACAAGAGGAAGACAAATTGCTAGGAAGTTACATTTTCACAGCAATTGGGAGACAAATCTAACTTCTTACCAGAAATGGAAACCCATATGATATCATTACACTGCATATGAATTATTAGTAATGTTTGTAATTTTTTGTAAATTAGGTATTCAGGAAGGTTCCTGCTGACATCATGTTTGACATCATAATGTTTCATCATTCTAAAAGCCTAATGAGTTGAATTAATTGCTAGGGGTAGGGGAGAGAGAAAGAGAAAGAGAGAGCACAAGTACGCATTTTTGTACTCTGGGGAATACTGGAGAAAATTTTTAAAAAGAAACCTATTACAACCCGTCACTATACGCAGGAACAAATAGCAAAGACACTAGTTTCCCACTGGAGCATGTTAGAAAAGGGAAGTAGAGGGGAGTAGAGATAGCCACTATCTCTGCTTTTTAAGGTATAAGAATTCTTAATCTAGAAAGAAATAAAATCTTTTATAAAATTACCTTAACCACAAAAGAGTATAGAACATGTGAAGATTGAAAAAAATAATGCAACACTGAATCATACATCCTAAAAGGATACTAGTAAATATATTAAAGTAATTCTGCATTAATACTTCTGTAGGATTTGTATAAATAATAATTCTAGCCTTCTATTTAATTTCAAATCTACAATTTCAGAGATCTACACATGCAAATTAGTGCTGAATCACTAAACCAGCAGTTTCATTCCCAACATTCCTAGTAATAGCTTGGAATGAATTAAGTTCTTATTTGGAAATCTTGTTGATAAAGTGAAGTGAGTTAAATTCCAATCCAGGTCAAGCCTTTTAACACTTCAGCCAAGTAGCAATGATTTTTATAGAAGTTTATACTAGCTGCTAATAATTTGGACTTACTTTCCCTCTAGTTTCTACTCCATTTGGTTTCTAAGTAGCCTCTTGAGGAAAGTATTAAAACACAGGGAATGAATTCATACATTATTCTTTCTTTCATGAACAAACATGGAGTAACTAGAGTTGCCAGGTACTAAATTGGGAATCCTGCCACTCTGAAAGGCAAAATACACAATTTCTCTGAAGCAACCAAAAAACAAGCATCAAAGTTCATAAGTTGTCACCATTCTGAATCACTACTGCTTCATGTCACCAAATTTTCTTTTCAACAAGAAGGCAAAAGGATACTCTTTACTGATAACATCCCAATTGAATTATTTCACTAAATATAGGCTGGTCTTTGGAAAGTCTATCACAACATGGCTCACATCCAAAAGCTAGAAAACAAAGCTTATACTTGGCAATATAGTAGATGCTCAATAAATTATGATTTTTATTATAATGCTTATATTATCATATTGCATTATAGAATTATTGCTAGAAAACCCCTACAACTATAAGTAAGCAACAGTTAAGCTTCAAGTTACAAAATCAGATGCTGCTAAAATAAGTTCACCAAAAAGAAGCTTTTGGTTTTCCAGACTGAAGGTAGCATAAGTAGTCCTTCTCTTCACCCCTCTACAGAGACTAGAAATCTCCTCACCTGAGGCCAATTGTTGAACAATCGTAGATCCACTGACCATGTACAAGCTGTGATTCTATCGAACATTAAGAGGCAGGGAGATACCTTTTTTCCTCTGCACAATGGGATGTGGCATTATCATTCAGTTTGCTATACAGATGAAGGCCCAATGGCCAGATTTACACAATGAAAATCCTCCTGGATTGAATAGTATTTTGACAGCATACAGAAGACCTCTATTTTCTTCTGTCATCAAGATATATCTAGTGACTGCTTTAATCATTTAAACAATTTCTCCATTTCCTCACAATTCCATCCTCCTGCAAAATGAGAGAGATGTGCAGAATCTTCATCTTCAGACAGATGCACTGCACTGGAATCTAATTCCTCTCACTTAGCTCCACTGACCCTCCAAAATGAAGGCAGGTCCTCTCAGTTATGTCCAGGATGCAGCCAACCCAAACAAGGGACAAACAACAGGTTCTACTCTGGTTCTCTCCTTCCATTCTCTTCCCATACCTCCCACAAAAGGCAAACACCGCTCATTCATTCACAAATCCCCAAGGCTTGCTCCAACGGCCCCATGCACCTGGGCTGGTTTTCCCTGGTAAAAAATTTAACAGGAGTAATTAGGGTATCCTTGCATCAGGTCTGCACCATTCATCTACAAGACACGCAAAGCTGCGGGGTGCTCAGATTTCATTCAGTCACACTCACCACATAATGCTGTCAATGACACGCACCTCTCCACTTGCATTAACCAAGTCACAGTCTCCTTCCCCTCAAAGAAAAACCGGCCACCAGCTTCCCACTGTGCTCCCTTCTCTGCCCATATCCCCAGAACCAGCTCCCAGGATCCCTCCAGGGATCTTTTTTCGTTGAGACTTCCTGTGCCCTCATCACCCCCACAAATGAAAAGTAAACTCACCCTTAGTGACAACCTCCCCAACCCTACCACATCACGACCCGTCAGCTCTGCCGGAGCCCCCTACCCGTGCAAACGGGACGGACAGGGTGCCCCCCACGCAGGGTGCCCCACCCCACCTCCGCCCCAGCAGCTGGTCGGTGCCTGGCGTTTACCTTGAGGTTGGAGTAGTTGGTTTGGGTCTCGGCCTCCGCGCTACTGCAGCAGTGGCGCCTCCGGCCCCTGCAGGTGGTCGCCGCGGGGGCTGCAGAGCTGGTGCTACTGCTGCTGCCCCGCTCTGCGCGGCGGGCCCTGTGGACCCGGGCAGTGCTGGGGGGTCCGAAAGGGTGGCTCGGGGGTATGGCGTCAGTCTGAATGAAGAGGCCAGGCTGGGGGGCGAGGGGCCCCTGCGACACGCTGGTGATATGGCGGGGTGAGTAGGACTCGTCCGAGTCCCGACAGTAGATCACACCGCTCTGCGAAACGTGGATGCTGGGGGCGCAGCCCATCCCTTGGCCGGGCTCCCCCGAGCGCCTGTCCGAGCCCCTGGCGCCCGGACCCAGCGCACCCGCCGCCACCTGCAGTGAGGGGGCGGGCGACTTGGCAGCTGTGGCAGCACCAAGACTGCGTGCCCCCCCACACTGGCTTGTCTGGCCGTTGCTCCGTCGGGCTCGCCGAGGTGTCCCCTGCCAAGCCTCCGGGGGCCCCGCGCGTCACCCCAACTTTCCCTTCTGGGCCATCTTCCTCCCTGAGTGGGGAGGCGCGCACACACAGCGCCCCGCGCGCACCGGTGGCCGCCACCCTCCCAGCTGCGGCGCCCCAAACACGCTCCCCGCGCCTCCGCCTTTCCCTCCTCCCAGGACTCAGCCCTTGCCACCGCCCAGCTCCACCTCGCCTGGCTCCGGTGCCTGTCACCCCCCGGCCGCGGCGCCCGCCAGCCTGCCTCTTCTTTCCCCACTTTCAGTCCTTGCGCGTCCTCCTCCCTCCTCAGGTGCCCCTGCTCAGCAGCTGCCCGGCTCCGGCCCCACTGCGCCCCTCAGCCCCGCCCGCCCGCCGCTCCCCGAGCTCCTCCGCTGGGCCAGCGTGCCCGCTGCTAGGCTCGTTTCACTGAGCTCCCTGGCGAGGCCGCTGGTACCGCTTCTCGGCACCCTCCCCTCCTCCTCCTCCGCTGGCCAGCTGCCTGGTCCCTTCTGCACCCATCCTGGTGCCGTCGTCCAGTTCCCCGGGCCCCTCTTCCCTTCCCAGCACACACCCAGGTCCGGGCCCTGAAGGGTGGTATAGAGTGGGGAGCACCGCAATAAGCTTTTCATGAACACGTTGTAACACATCCCTGGGCAAAACATCAGGACGCCATCCAGAAACAGTAGGGACCCCACTGGCGAAGCCCACCAATCCAAATTGGGCACCTCCCAGTATACTCAGAGTCAAGGAAAGACCTCATGCTTCTGCAGTTCCTGACTTCCATTCTGAAGGCTGAGCTGGATGGCAACTCAAGACTTCTGAGTTCATTCCCTGTCCCTCGACCTCTGGAGGTTGGTGCCCAGGGATGGGAAGCCCTACAGGGGAAGGAACATTTAAACACACTAATTCCATTGAGGTCTAAGGAAAGAACAGAAAGCTCTCCATGTGGTTCCTGGTTTTGTCCTCCAGAATTTTCACCTCTTTCTTGGGTGTCACTAAATGTTCACCCTGGCCCCTACCCCATCCAGCCTCCAGTTGTCAACTGCTCCTCCTCACACTCTGAGCAGGGCAGCCCAAACTTCCATCACTCCCCTGAGGGAGGATGAACAGTCTAAGCTTCACTCAAGGAGAATACTTGTTCTATGCAAGGCTGTTTTTGGTTCTCCTCTGATGTGAACCCTGGATTAGAAGGGGGGGAAGAACACCAGCCATTTATTCTTTGGATCTTAGTGATTCCTGCCTGCTGCCACAGTGGCACAGGAGAGAAATGAGATGATCTAAGAAAAGACTCAATGTAGAGTTGCTCATAAGGGCAAGAATACTGAGTCACAATCCGAAGCACAGAGATGTATCCAATTTGAAATAATTTCTTTGATTTTTCTTTTCCTTCACTTCCCATAACATCAACCTTGGAAGCAACTGAATGAAGACTTCAAATGACAGCTTCTAACCTTCATAGAGCAGCAACATGTCACCTCAAATCCCAAATTCAGAGACAGAAAGTAGAAAGCCCTTATCTAACCTAACTCTTCTACCTTTGTTTCTCTTCTTCTCAGTTATCACTTTGACTTTCCATCTTGCAATCAACATCTAGAAGGACAGGGAGGAGGAGGGAAGGAGGTAGGGGATGAGGGAAGGGAGGCAGAGAGGGAGGAAAGATTAAGCACAGGGAGAAACTGAGCAGGGACACAGCCTCAATGAACACCTCCTCCAGGTCTGCAGGGAGGATTCCAAAGCTGAGATGGTGCTTCAGCATTGTCCTGGGGGAGGGCTAGGAGGACGGGCCACTATTACCCCCACATGGATCCGTGGTTACTTGCAGGTCAGGTTAGCAACCCTGGGCGGGGTGGCTCTCTCCAGCGGAGGCAATCCCTTTGTGAGACTAACAGCTGAGCTGCAGGCTTTCTTCTGGCAGCACTCCCCAGCTGGAGGAGGAAGTCCTCCTCTCCTGGACCCGTATCTTCCACCACAGTTCCCTTCCAGGCTGCCTGGGTCCACACTTCCTTGTCCCTATCCATGTCTCTAAGAACTCCACATTAAATGGTCAAAGCTGAGAGATAGGGATAATCATTATTTGAAATAGGCTTAAGCCTGAAGGCTGCCATCTGCTCTACTTTCAAGGGACCATTCAGAATCTGGGAAAACATCACCAGAGCTAAATTACAAAAGCACTAGTCTCCATACCAGTCCCTGATATAATGTTAAGTCAGGAATTAATCATCCCTAAAGCATATCTAGGATTCCCTTAATAAAGCCATTTCAGGTCATTATCCTTCATGAAGCTACCTATGGCAACCTTTTTGAAATTTAGAGCCATGCTAATTTTCATGCCACAGTCTACCTTTTCAGGTTTTTCTCTAGGACTGTGGTTACTATGATGAAACCACTGAGAGAACAGAACAGAGCCAGTCACTCAATGGGGATCTTGAAGGCAGGAAGACTATGACAGAACAGAAATTACAACCAATCTTCTGGCGGAAACCATAACGGGCTCCATCACAAAGGGGTAAGTCACCCAGAAACAAATTGAGGTTGAACTTTCTACATTAAAAACAAAAAATTAAGCCTTGACAGAGTAGATAACCTCAAGGTTGCTAGTGAAAGAAACTTAGCTGCTTAAGTACATTAATTGAACACTTCATACTGGAACCAGTACCTTTCAACGAATGCAACTCTTCTGAGGGAAGAGGTGACAGAAAGAGGGAAATGAGTTAAGTGTGTGTTTTCCCCCATCCTTTGAGGAGCCAATAGTTTTAATACATTCCTCAGACACTGCTTCCCCCTACCATTCCTCCTTTCACTGCCAATTCTGGCTTAGTGAAAGGGGTTGGGGTATAATGTAGCCCTACAATCTCCACCAAGTGTTTGAAGTTGGAATGTAATAACCTGCCCCTATTGCTGGCACAGATCTGGTCACTGAAACATGCAGAAGTGGGTAAATGGATAAGAGATGATTTCACTGAAATCCTTCTCTCACTTAGCTCTGAAGCCTGAGTTCTTGCTTGTGTAAGTAATTTCTGGACCAATTCCCACGTCACAATTTCAGTGCATTCCAGGATAACAGCAGTCCATGAGCTTAGACACTGCAGGGAAAATTTAGGCTCAAGTTGCAGGATGAGACCAGGAAAACAAACATTATTTTAAAATTAAGTTAAAAAATTTAGTTACAATAAATGTCCAAGAAAATGTCAAAAGAAAGCAAACTAAATCAGAAATGTCTAAAAACTAAACCTCAAATATGTGCAGGGTTAGCTGAATAACTTATATTTTATACTAATATCAAATAAGAGCTCATTTCAGAATCATGACCCAGAGACACTGCACGATTCTGAACAATTAAGGTCCCTTCTCATTCTAAGATGGTATGACTCTTCCAAAATTCCTCTAAAGAGGCAGAATATGTGATTAATATGCTTTGAATGACTCATAACCATAGAGGTTAAAACAATGGCAGCTTTCTGGTTAATCTTTAGATAACCAAATATTCAATCAACCAATCAACCCTGCAGAGCTTCTGGATTCAAACTACGTTCCTAATGGTGGAGCTTATTAGAAGTCTAACCACCTGATAAGAGAAACGACACAGTTTATTAGGCAGCCGGGTCCAGTGGAGGTTGCGGAAGGTTCATTGAACTCAGAGTGAGCAGGGTGGATCTGAAACTCAGCGCACTGCCTCTTATAGCTGTAGAACCTCAGGCAAGCCACTGAACCTCTACGCTGCCATTGCTGAGATAATCTCCAAAATCTTTAAAACACCGACATTTGCAGAGGCTACAAAATTTTCTTCTTTCATGGAATTATTCATCAAAATCACCCAAAAGAATATGTCTGAAATAACCACGGTCCCTGAGGTCAAGGATAGGTCCAGCATCTATTTTTCCAAAGAAGTGTCCAGCTTTTCCATAGCCTCCTTTGTGAATTAGAGTAAGTCGAAGTTCTTACAAGAACCCACAAAACCCTATCTGATATGGCTCCTGCCCAACCCTTCAGAGCCCTCTTCTCTCTCTCACCCTCATCATCCTCTGCTTCAACCACATGACTTCCTTGCTGTTTCTCCAGGAGACCCAACATTATTAGCCAGGAGCATTTCCCTCTGCCTGTTACGTTCATTGTTCCATCAAAAACAGAATGGCTAAATACCTCACTCCCCTGAAGTTTCCACTTAATGCCTCCTGTTTAAAATTGCAACCCATGTGCCTCCATTGTTCCCCCACCACTTCTGATTCCCCTCAGTTTGGCCTAGTGTTCTTTTTCCATAGCACTTGTCACCCTCCAACTTATTACATAACAGGTGCATTTATTTTTATGTCTCTTGTACATCTTCTCCCATTAGAATATAGGCTGCATAAGGTCAGGATTTTATTTTATTTTATTTTATTTTATTTTATTTTATAGACATCATAACATTTTCAACCTTAGCTTTAACAACCTCTTGATTGGAATGAAGTTGTTTATTAACTTCTCTCTCACAAAGTTCCATACATAATAGTCTAAAGGATTTGCATCTGGTGAACTAGGCAGCCAGATTTCCTTTGACCAGAATTCAGGAACATTGACACTGAGACATTCTTGCACTTTTTTTGGTATTATGTGCTGGTGCACCATCTTGTTGGAAGATAAAAATGATGTCCATTTGTGACTTGCTTCATCCACGGTGAAACTACTTCTCTCTAAATGTCAAGGAAAACATCAGCAGTCACCTTCAAGCCTTGTGGAAACAAATGCAGGGTCATGATATCTCCTTCATTGCTGACAACACCTAACACCATCACTGTAGCAGGAAATTTCGTTTTCATGACAACTGGGACTTCATTAAGATTCTCACAGAGCCACCTGTTGGGTCTTCTGTTGACTATTTGGTCCTGCTGAAACTTTTTTTCATCGGAGAAGAAAATCAGAAGGGTTTTTTCGGGGGGATTTTTCAATTTTGTTAGCAGTTTCCTTACTTTTTCAAAGCACCTTTCCTTTGTCTGCTGTGTCATAAACTGGCCTCTTCTAAGAACCTACGATCTGTATCTGATATCTTCAGCAATGACCTTGCGGGCAGTTGCATCCGACATCTGTAGTTCTCTTGCTATGGAGCACATTGACTTTCCTGGATCTTCAATGATGAGCTCCTGGATTCTGTGTACAATATCTGTATCTGTGAGACTCTTGGGTACCTTATGTGTTTTCCTTGTTGGTGTGGTGACATCAGGATCAGCATCATACACCTTCTTCCCATTGTCAACTGTATGTAAAGGGATGTTATTGAAGTCCACAATTTCCTCAGCAGTTGGCCCCACATGCGGTCCAGAAACTATGAATGCTCTAACATCGTATTCCTTCAACATGATGGTGGTTCTCGGAATTGAATACTTTATAGCTGAAACAATGATGTTAAATCATAACCTTAGAAACACAGTTTCTCAAAATTAATAAGAAGCACGTGAAATAAGGAGATGCAAAGTTATTGCCAATTTATCACATGCACCCTGTATATCAGAAGAACCCTACATAATAAAATAACTTATGCAAAGATGTTTATAGCAATGCTATTTACAATAATGAAACTAGAAATAACCAAACATCAAACACTTAGGGAATATCTCAACATTTCAGAATGTCACTATTTAAATGTGTACAGATGAAATAACATTTTATATATATATATAAACACACACATAATAAAGTGTATGTAGATTGATTATACCTATGGAAAATGAGTATCTGTTGAAGTTCACAAGTGAATGTAAAGTGATATAGATAATGAAGAGAAGATCAGCAGATTTATTTTCCTGAAAAATTATTTCAGTGAATACAAAAACAACATAAATGAATAAGCACAATGTTTCCTAACCACTCCTCCAGTTAGGACAATTTAGTTTTTTTTAATTTTAGCTAAATATATTTTCTTTTATGGACTTCCACTTATTTTGTTTCCTTTAGATAGACGATGAATGACAAAAATTTAAAGGAGACAATCACAGATAGATGGAGACAGAGACAGAAATTACATACATATACAGTTACAGAAGAAGTGTGTACAGAATCAGACACACAGAGATACAAACAAAAGAAAACAAGAAACTAAGAAAGACACAGGGAGCCACTTTGGTGATGAAACATTCCTACACAGTGTGGTTACAGCTACAGCTCTTAAGAGAGTAAAAATGAGTTTTTTTGACTCTAGTTGTACCACTTCTTGGACCTTTTGCTTATATCATGTCTTCTGAGGCAAGAATAATGGAATTAAAAGGGAGCAAAAGAAGAAAAAAGATGAAAGAGCCTGAAACTTCTCCTGTATGTTGTGGAAGTCATGTAGGTTTTCCCATCCCTAAGAAAACTCTCCATGTGAAAAATCTAGATTTAGAAAACAAATCCATTGTCTTGCAAATAAAATGTATATTTGTCCTATGATTAAACATCAGCCTTAAAAAGTAGTACACTGCGTGGCTACATAAATACTTTGAGGTTTGGGGTAATTTAAGGGTACAACTTAAGAGATATAATACATAAAGCAAAGTGCAATTTGTTTGTGAATTAGTGTGACATTTCCTAAATGCCTCATGGGTAATAAAATAAATAAAAGGTCTTGGTTCCCAAGCAGGCCCTCCTCTGGTTGTAGGTACACTTTGCTGGGCATACTATCCACTCCAAAGGATTTCATTACGCTATGTGATACCGAAGTCACCCATTCATTAATTTGTTCAACAACTATTTACTGAGTGGTAGCCATGTATCAAATACTAACTAGGCACTGGGAACTAAACATAAACAGTCTCATGTCTAGGAGTTTAGAATATTAGGGGGGCCAGAAGAACAAACAATAAAATTATCTGGTAGTGGCTAAGGTTATATAGGATCTAAAGTAGGGTGCGATAGAAGGAGACTTGGGTAGGGTTCTGGAAAGTTAAGATTCTCAGAAAACCTTATCAGAGGAATGTCATTCTTTTTCTTCCATCCATCCACCCATCCACACAATTAAAACATTGTTTGGATACCTACCACTGTGCTAGGAGGCATTGAGGACACAAAAAAATGAAATCATCAGTACTGGCTCTCAGACAATGCCATCAAGGACACAGATATACACACATGGAAGTGTGTTAAGAAACTTACTTTGAAAAACAATCCAAGCCCAGAGAGAAAGGTCACAATGGGTGGACATGATGGAGATGTCACTAAGGAGATAGTGTGCAGCACTAGAAGAAAGGGAAGTATTTGAATAAGGAGAAAAGAGGACATTCCAGAGAAAACAATGGCAGCTTAGGCCTAGAGTTGGGAACACTCACTGAATGCTTGAAAGACAATGAAGTCCATTACTCCACGGGTATGTGGTTGGGGGGAAGAGAACAGTATTATTTTGGTTGACAAGGTAGGCTATGACCAGGAAACAAACCAAATGCCAGACTAAGAAGTTTGATGAAATTCTAGACATTGGGAATTACTGAAGATTTTTAATAAAACTGTACTTTATAAGTGCTATTTTACTTAGATAAATCTGGTTGTATAGTCAAGGACTGATGAAGGTAGTCGGGAATGAGGATTAGTAAAGAGCTATGCAGGAATGGGAATAATAAGGACTGGTATGGATTGAGTTGTGTGCCCTCCCCCATAAATTCATATGTGGAGGCCCTAACCCCCAATGTGACTGTATTTGGAGACAGGGCCTTTAAGGAGGTAATCAAGTTTAAATAAGGTCATATGGGTGAGGCCCTAATCTAATAGGACGTGTCCTTAAAAGAAGAGGAAGAGATAGCAGAGCTTTCTCCCTCCCTCCAGGTATGTTCAAGAGAAAAGGCCACATGACTGACACTGCAAGGGGGTTCCTGTGTTGGTTTTTGGACCGTGCACACTAAGTAGCACATGGCCCCCCTTTCCCAGCACGGCTAAGAAAAGAGTATACCTGCCAACTTCCTCGGGTTTCTTTACAGTGTGGTCTACACAGGGATGAATTTCTTGCTTCATGTCCAGATGGCTAAATCTGGTCTTTTGGTACTTCTGTTTCAGGAACAGCTTTTGAGCCATAGGATTTTACTTCTTAACTAGCTAGAGGTCCCTCAGTGCGGCAGCTAAGCCCGACGGCCCTGCATTAGCACCTTCTGTGGTTCTGACGTCCTAATCTACTGTCTTTGGCTACTGGAGCTGTGAAAGGAGATGTTCTAGAAGGCTTTTGGCAGAAAGTTTCTTCCTTCTCAGCCTGACATTTGCTCAGCAGCATGGCCCTTCCCAGGTTACGTCATGAAACATCTCCAAGGCAACAGCAGCCAGAGGCATGACTGATTGCTTCTTCATATCTCATATGATGTGGCTTATAATAAATTAAGTTTGATATAGGAGACTTTCCAGAATGTTTCACATCAGCAGTTGTCAAACTTTAGCACATGTCATAATTCCCTAAAACACAAATCACAGGGGCCAAGAATTTGCATTTCTAACTAGTTCCCAAAAGATACTGATACTATTAAACTCAGGTCAAACATTGAAAACCACTGTTACACACAAAGGAAGATATTGCAAAGCAAAAACAATGACAAAACAAAAAACAAAAAAAACACCTTTCACCTGTTAGGTTTTATTTTCTGAAGCATAATATAATTTGTCTGAATCCTGACTGTATCATTATACAAAGGGATGTCACAAAACACTATCATCTGGCAATTTATAAGAACTGAAGCTGTGGATGTCAGGGACTTCAAAGAACAGGTTTTCAAGAGTCTTTGCCCTTTCTGAGATATAGGAATTGGGGAAGTGGGATGACAGGAGTTACAGAAGTAAACGTAATGTTCAAATGAACACACACCAGCAAGAACTATAGATTTCCAGTAAAGTACTTTTTTTTCCTTAATATATACATAGTGTTTAAGCCTAGAAAGGCAAAAGTCCACTAATTTTTATGAACAATAAATAAAGTTCTAGGAAGCAGTGCCCTGGGGACTGGGAGGAAGAAAACTATGTGAATTCAATCCACTCAGTACACAAAGCACATAAAATAATTTTCAGAATACTGGCTGAAAGTATTAATAATAATGGCTACTATTTAGGAGGTGGCTATTAAGCCTTGTATTTTATGTGTTTTATCTCTATGTGTATTAGGTATCTCTGTATGCTTCTCTTCTTTTACCCTTTGAATAGAAAATCTTTCTGTTTCTGTTAACCTGAATTCCCACCTAGCATGGCTAAGTAATTACTTCTTTCTCTTGAGCATGAAGTCATCAAATAGTTAAAATAGTTATAGGTATAAAACATCAACATAGCCCTTAAATAAATAAATTATATATATATATATATATATATAATTAGCTATATAGCTAATATAGATATATAGCTAAGGCATTTCTCACTAAGATCTAGAAGATAAAAAACAGGTTCTTCTAAATGGGAGCTTTTAAAATACAACATAAAAATCAGCTTTTAAAGAAAAAAGCACTCCCTAGACTTTAGAAATGAAAAAGGCATGTTAGGAAGAATATAGTATGAGAATTGTCTCTTGTTATGTTAAGGAATCAAGCCAGGGTTTAAGATTTTCCTTCTCTTAACACTTTGTGAAAGATGGAGCCCAGCTATAAAGTCTATCCATTCATAAGACATTTTAAGCACTAAATTGCAGAGAATTCAGTAAGAAATTCATCGTTCATTACAATTCAGATAGCATAACTTTTTGTATTAACTGTACCTTTAATATTCTCTGTTTGTCCTGTGTGCACAAGTGAGTACAAAATATATATACTAATGAGTTAGAGATGCCACATCTACTAAAAGAAAGACTTGAATGGCTGTTGTTCTTACAATAGAACTCCAGCCAGGAGGGAGTAGAAATTACGCCTGACAAAGGTCTGAGAGTCATTTTTAAGCCTAAATACTGTATCAAAAAATCATGTGAGCTCCATTTGGAGTAGGTGTGTGGGAATGGAGATTAAGCATAGGAACCACTGTGGGAACACAGACAACTGTACAATAATAAACATAAACTATGTTGTACAGTTCTTCCAAATTACTTTGCAATAATCATAGTTTATTTATTTATTTTTGTTATGGAAGAAGAATGAAGAAGAGAACACAAAACATCTCAGAATACATCTTCAAATAAAATAGCGTTTTAAGATGACAACCTAACCTTATGTGTAGGATCACAAATAAATATTGGTAGCATAGACTTATTTCTGGCTATGATGATGAAACAGGGACCAACTTTACCCTCCTTCCATTAATAACTAGAAAAGCAGATTAAATGTATGGGACAGCTGTTTTCAAACATCAGACAATAGGTTCTCATGCCTCTCATCCCTAAGAGAAGGGAAACATGAGGGATACAGCCTCACCTCAACTTCCATCCCACAGGCACATTCCACACTGTGGAGCAGGGAAGGAACCCCAGATGGAGTCCAGTGGTGTGGCCATCTGAAGTAACAGGAATAAGAGTTTGGAGAGACATAGGTTGCTGGAATTTATGGAGCAGAGTTTCTGAAAGAGGAAGTGATGTATAAGGAACATTGAGAGGCACTTGAAAGTTTGCTAAATACTAAGATATGTGTGAATAGGGTGAAATTTCACAGACCAGGAGAAAAGTGACTGGCAAGCTGAAAGCTGAACAATTTACAGAGTTCACAACAAACTGGGAGCCATCCAAGTTCTCTCCAGTCGGAGTGGAGAGTCCTGGCTGACCACTCGGTCATTCAGAGAGACCCCAGTGGTCATGCCTTAATGATAAGGGTAAAGAATGCTTAGAAAAGGACCACTGCAGGCATACCTTTAAAAGCTTGGAAAAGACTATCTTAAAAGGATCCAGGGGAAAAGAACATAATAAATAAGGAGGAAGAAAGATAAGAAGGACAAACTTCTCATTAGAAACCATGAAATCTAGAAGAAAATGGAGAGATATGTTTAAAGTGCTGAAAGAAGAAACTATCAACCAATATGGAGAAAAAATATCATTTCAAAAATAAAGGTAAATAAAAGCTTTTGCAGACAAACAGTAATTGAGAGAATTCATACCAGCAATCATACATTATAAGAAAAGTTTTTAAAGTTCTTCAAGTAGAAGGAAAATGGTATCAGTTAGAAACATGAATATATACAAATGAATAAAAAGCATTAAAATGGCAAATATGAGGGTAAATATAAAGTACTTTTTCTTACTTTCATTACTCTTAAAAGATAATTAAAACAAGTAGAATGTATTGTGATGTATATAAAATATGTAGAAATAAAAATCAATGACAAAAATAGAACAAAGAATAGGAGAGCATACATCGAAGTATATCATAAGAGTCTTACATTATATACTATGTATACTATTATTTGGAGGTACACTGTGGAAAAAAAGAAAGTACACTGTGATGAATTAAAAAGTATGTATTTTAAATGTAAGCACAACCACGAGGAAAAGAAACAAATAACTAATAACTAAGATAGAATCATTAAAATAAAACAAAAAATGCAGAAAAAGAGGGAAAAGAAACAAAGAACAGATAAAAAATACAAAAATATTAATGTGATAGTCTCATATCCTACCATATAGATATTTCTATTAAATTAATGTAATTACTAATTACATTAAATGTAACTGATATAAGTATTCTAATTAAACCAGGTATATACTGTCTCAAATATCTTCTTTAAATATAAAGACATAGATTACTTCAAAGCAATAGGACAGAATAAGAAATACCATGCAAACACTAAATATAAGAAAACTGAGTAGCTATATTGATATCAGAGAAAGTAGATTTTAGAACAAGATAAGCTCAAGAATAACACGGGGCATTTTATTATGATGAAAGCAGGTCAATTAATCTGGAAGATATAACAATCCCAAAAATGAATGCCATCAATAGCAAAGCTTCAATATACATGAAGCAAAAACTGACACAACTGAAAGAAGCAAGAAACAAATCCACAGTTATGGTTGGTAACTTCCTTTTACAACAAACTTCCTTGATACAACAAAAACAGGATCAGTGAGAATATATAAAAAATGCTTGTAAATACCATTAAACAAAATTGGAATGATTTATATTTATAGAACCCAATAACAGCAGAATGCACATTTTTTATTTCTTTATTATTTCTTTCTTTATTTATTTTATTGATTATTCTATTACAGTTGTCCCAATTTTCCCTCCACTTTCTCAGGCAATCCCCACACCATTGTTTATGTATGTGGGTCATGGGTGTAAGTTCTTCTGCTACTCCATTTCCCATACTGTACAATTGGCAATAATGCTGCATCTCATTTCACATGCTTATTAATTTTGAAAAACTATGTTTCTAAGGTTACGATTTAACATCATTGTTTCAGAATAAAGTATTTCATTCTGAGCGCAACTGTCATGTTGAAGGAATACAATATAGAGCAACCATAATTTCTGGACTGCATGCAAGGCAAAGTGCTAAGGAAATTGCAGACTTCAATAACATCCCTTTACATACAGTTGACAATGTGGAAAAGGTATATGATGCTGATCCTGATGTCACCACACCAACAAGGAAAACACATAAGATATCCAAGGATCTCACAAGTACAGATATTGTACACAGAATCCAGGAGGTCATCAATGAAGATACAGGATGATTACCTTGACATTTTGAGAGTAATTGTACTGTGGATGAAGCAAGTCACAAATGGATGTCATTTTATCTTCCAACAAGATGGTGCACCTGCATATAATGCCAAAAAGGTGCAAGAATTTCTCAGTGTCAATGTTCCTGAATTCTGGTCAAAGGAAATCTGGCCACCTAGTTCACCTGATGCAAATCCTTTAGACTACTATGTATGCAGCATTTGTGAGAGAGAAGTTAATAAACAACCTCATTCCAATCAAGAGGCTGTTAAAGCTGAGATTGAAAACATGATGATGTCCATGGATAAAGAAAAGTTCATGAAAGCGTGCTCAAGATTCGAAGTCGAATCGCATCTATTATTGCAACAAATGGAGACTTTTTTTGAACAATCTAAAAAATAATGACTATGTTTATGTATTTACATATAAGAATAAATTTATTTCAAAATATAATACTTTTGTGGTATATTGTTTATTTTACAAAAATTTTGCCAATTGATCATGCATACCCTGTACTTTACATCCCCATGGCTATTCTATTCTATAACTACAATTTGTACTTCTTAATTCCTTCATCTCTTCACCTATTCCCCTATACCCCTTTCCATCTGGCAACTATCAAAACACTCTCCATCTCCATGATTCTGTCTCTGTTTTTCTGGTTTGCTTAGTTTTAGATTCAATTGTTGAAAGATATGTATTTATTGCCATTTTATTGTTCCTAGTTTTGATCATCTTTTTTTAATAAGCCCCTTTAACATTTTAGATAATAATGGCTTGGTGATAATGAACTCCTTAGCTTTTTCTTGTCTGGGAAGTTCTCTAGCTGTCCTTCCATTCTAAATGATAGCTTGGCTGGGTAGAGCAATCTTGGCTGTATGCCCCTGCTTTTCATGACTTTGAATATTTCTTGCTAATCCCTTGTAGCCTACAAAGTTTCTTTTAAGAAATCAGCTGACAGTGAGTGTTATGGGAAATCCCCTGTAGGTAATTAGCTGCTTTTCTCTTGCTGCTTTTAAGATAATCTCCTGATCTTAAACCTTTGGCATTTTAATTATGATGTGTCTTGGAGTGGGCCTCTTTGCAGGCATCTTGTTTTGGACTCTGTGCTTCCTGGACTTGCATGTCTATTTCCTTCACCAAATTAGGAAAATTTTCTTTCATTATTTTTTCAAATAGATTTCCAGTTTCTTGCTCTTTCTCCTCTCCTCTGGTACCCCTATGATGGAAATGTTGGAATGCTTGAGGTTGTCCCACAGGCTGCTTATGCTATCTTCATTTTCTTGGATTCTTTTTCTTCTTGTTTTGATTGTTTTTTCTTCTTCTTCTTCTTCTTCTTCCTTATGTTCCAAATCATCCATTCAATTCTCAGCTTCATCCACTCTATGATTGTTTCCCTGTAAATTGTTTTTTATTTCAAGTATTGTATCCTTCATTTCTGATTGGGTCTTTTTCATGCTGTTGAGGTCCTCACTAAGTTCCTAAATCATCCTTATAACCAGTGTTTTGAACTCTGCACCTGATAGATTGCCTACCTCCATTTTGTTTAGTTCTTTTTCTAGAGTTTTGATCTGTCCTCTTATTCAGGCCATGTTTCTTTGTCTCCTCATTTTGGCAGCCTCCCCATGTTTGTTTCTATGTATTAGGTAGAGCTGCTTTGATTCCCTGTCTTGGTAGCATGGCCTAACGTAGTAGGTATCTTGTAAGGTCCGTTGGTACAGCCTTCCCTATCGCTCAAGCTGGGAACTTGAGGTGCACCCTACCTGCAGGATGAGTACACCCTTCTCTTGTAGTTGAGCCTTGAAGTCTGTTGATAGGTCAATGAGAAAGGTTTACTCAGGCCAGTCAGCTACAAGCGCTGGCTGTGACCACTGACCACCAACCTCTGCCTTCTGTGGAGGGTTAGCCATGCAGGGGCAGAGTGGTGGTGCTCTGCTATGGTCTGCAACTGCTCCCTGTGTGTGTGGGCTCTAGTGTGTCCTGGGTGGTGCAGATCAAGGTCAGCCCCCACCTATGTTCTATCTAGGGCCACTGTGCTTGAGCTGTGAAGCAATCTGAGATGACTACCACTTGTGCTAGGCTTGGAGATTCCTAGGCAAAGCCAAGCTGTGAATCTAAGCTCGTTGTCTGTAGTGCCAGGCCTGGGGCCCCTTAGCCAAAGGTACAGGGGCTAGCAGCTTAGTGAGGTAGCTGTTGCTTGTTTGATAGGATTTAGGAAGTTGTGAAGCATGAGCCAAGACCAGCCATTTATATGGAAATGTCACAGTTAACAGTTTGGGTGGGCCTATCAGTTGGTTGGGACAGAGTCTAAGGGGATCTTTAGGGTAGGGTAGGCAGTATTATCCAGGATGAGGCACCTGCCTGCTGACTTTGTGGCTCTGAGGGGGGAGGGCTCAGAAAAGGGTCAATGGTGTTTTCCTGTCTGTCTAGAAGAAAGTTGTACCCTACCTCCCACCTTGATGCCAGACATTTCAGTTCCCTGTATGCCACTGGTGCCTTTCAAGATGCTACCCTGGTACTGGATCTCAGGGAAAGTGAGTCTGAGTAAGCTTCTGTGTGCATCCTTTAAGGAAAACTGCTTGGGACTCCAGAATTTTCTTCCACTGACTCAATCCCCACTGGTTTTTGCACCCAGGAGTTATGGGGACCTACCTTCCTGGTACTGGAACCCTGGGCTCAGGGCCTGGTTTAGGGTTGAGACTCCTTGCACCTGAGATATCCCTCCTGATTTTTTATCCACCACACATGGTGGACCAGCCTGTCTGTGTCACGGCCCCTCCTAGCAGTCTGGATGGATGTGGTTTCCTTAATCCTGTAGTTGTCAAATTCCCATTCAACTCAATTTCTAACCGTTCTGAGTGATGACTGTTCTATAATTTAGTTGTAATTTTAATGTGGTTGTGCAAGGAGGCTAGACATGTTTATCTAGGACACCATCTTGACTGGAAGTTTAGAATGCACACTTTTTCCAGGTGCACATGGTACATTCACCAAGATATTCCATAAGCTAACCCATAAAACAAGCCTTAATCATTTAAAAGACTGATATTATACAAAGAATATTCTCTGACCACAGTTTATTCAAAGTAGAAGTCAGTAACAAAAATATCTGGAAAATCCACAAATATTTGGAAGTCAAACAATATATTTCTGAATTACTAATCAGTCAAGAAGCATAAGAAAAATTAGAAAACATGTAAACAAATAATAAATGAAATCGACTTTGTAGATGCAGGTAAAGTAGCACTTAAAGAGAATTTTATAACTTTAAAAGCTTTTATTAAAACAAAAAAGGGTATAAATCCAATGATCTAACATCCCACTTAAGTCTAAAAATTAAAAAGAGCAAATTAAATCCATGGTAAAAAGGACATAATAAATATGAAATCAGAAATTAATAAGTAGGAAATAGTTAAACAACAGACAAACTGCATAAATCAAAAACTGGTTTTCTAGAAGGTCAATTAAAATGGATAAACCTGTCCTGGCTGGTGGCACAGTGGATAAGGCACTGGCCCGCAAACCCAAGGGGTGCTGGTTCAATTCCCAGCCAGGGCACACATAACCAGGTCACAAGCCAGGTCTCCAGTGAGGTCTGTAGCTGGATGAAGGTGAAAGGCAACCATACATTTATCTCTCTCTCTCTCTCTCTCTCTCTCTCTCTCTCTCTCTGCCTTTCTCCCTTCCCCTCTCTCTAAAATAATAATAAATAAAATCTTTTTTAAAATAAATTAAATTAAATGGATAAACCTCTAGCAAGACTGACCAATAAAAAAAGGTAGCAGACACCTTTACTGACATTAGAACCATATGGGTATTAAAAGGGTAAGAAGGAAAAAAAAAAAAGGAAGGGCAAGAAGGGATAATATGAACAAATTTATGTCAATAAATTAACAATTTCCATAAAGTTAGCCTATTCCTAGAAATACCCAAAGTACCAAAACTCACTCAAAAACTATTTTAAAATGTAAATCTTCCCATATTTATCGAAGTAATTGAGTTTGTATTCAAAACCTGCTCACAAAGAGAACTCTAGTCTCAGAAACATTCTCTGGTAAAATCTATGAAATTCAGTCCTGGCTGGTGGCACAGTGAATAAGGCACCAAAAAGTCAGCCCTGGCTGATGGCACTGTGAATAAGGCACCAGGCTGCGAACTCAAAGATCGCTGGTTCGATTCCCAGCCAGGGCACATAACCAGGTTGCAAGCCAAGTCTCCAGCCAGGTCAGTAACAGAGGCAGGTGAAAGGCAACCATACATTGATGTGTCTCTCCCTCTCTACCTCTCTCCCTTACCCTTTCTCTAAAAATGATAAATAAAGTCTTTTTTTTATTATAAAATTCATAATAAACAAATATTACCAACCATAAACATTTTCACAAAACTGAGCAACAGGAAACCCTACACAATTCATGTTATCAGCCAGAATTATCCAGATAGCAAATCTCAAAAAAATACATTATAAAAAATTAAAGATAAAATATCTCTGAATATGGATGCAAAAATTCTTAACAAAGTTTGGCAAGTCAAATTACACAATATATTTCTTTTTAAAAAGTACACCATGACCAAGTGGTGTTTATGGTGTTTATTTCAGGAATTCAAGGTTAGTTTCATATTCAAAAGTCAATCAATTTGCAAAAAAGTGAAGTTGGACTCTTCTCACCCATCATATATTAAAACTAAAAATGAGCCAAGACTTAAACTTAAAAACTAAAGTTACAAAACTCTTAGAAGAAAACACAGGGGGAAATCTTCATGACCTTTGATTTGGCAATGGTTTCTTAAATATAACACCAAAAGCATAAACAACAAGAGAAAAATATATAAATTGGGCTTCATCAAAATCAAAAACTTTTGGACATCAAAGGACACTAACAAGGGTGAAAAGATAGTCCATATAATGAACAAAAATATTTGAAAATCATATATCTGATAAGGGTTCACTATCTAGAAGGTATAAGGAAATCATAATTCAATTACAAAAAGACAACCAACTTTAAAAAGGGCCAAAGAAAAAAAGCGGGGGGTGGGGGGGTGGAGGGGTGGCAAAGAGCTTTTGGAGACTTTTCTCCAAAGAAAATATATGTGACCACAAGCATACTGGGGAAATGCAATACAAAACCACAATGAGATGTCATTTCATACAAACTAGCATAACTATAGCTTAAAAAGTAATAAGAGAAAATAAGTGTTAGCAATGATGTACAAAAACGGAAACCCTTACACATTGTTGCTGGTGGGAATGTAAAATGGTGAAATTGCTATAAAAAAAACAGTTTGACAGTTCCTCAAAAAAATTAACCAGAGCGATACCATATGACTCAGCAATTCTACTCCTAGGTATACTAGTTCTGTCCAGAAAGTATCCGGCCATGTATTATGACAAATACAGACATTTATTGAAGAAGATACAAGATACAACTGGGCCTTTGTTTGCAGATCATAGCCACAGACCCACAATTCATCTCTGGTTATAACCTTCTTGAGGAAATCTGATTCACTGGCAATGGTTTGAATCAAGTCATTAGCAAATAACAATACGTTGTTCCTTCTGCTCTGGTAGCAGAAGCAATGGAACAAATTTTGCTACAACACATTTAATGCCAAGATCCTATGTCAAAATCTCAAACATAGTAGTTTTGGGGCTTCCCAGATCAGCTTCTAGTTTTCACACTATAGTCACCAATCTGTTGATTGCAGCCCGTGCAGTTTCAACATTCTCAGGTGTTCTGTTCATTGAAGGCCTTCCAGAACATGGATCACTTTCAACAGATTCTTAACCATCTTTGAAGCATTTGTGCCACACTTTTATTTGTGCTGCACTCATTGCATTGTCCCAACAACTTTCTGAATCATCTAAACAGTTTCCACAGAGGAATGTTCAAGCTTAAAACATCGTTGACCAGAAATTTTATAGCAAAGGCTAATGCAAGTGCAAGCACAAGTTAACTTGTTATTAACCAACAACATTTGGGCTTGAAAATACAAGTTTTTCGTGATTGGTCAACAATGTGTTAATGCAAAATTTGATGCAGATTTGTTGCTCTACTCACTTTTAATGTGACAGCCACACAGTACGCATGCTAACTCAATGGTGTCTACCACCCCTATTGACTAGTACAGTTAAGTTGTCATTGTTCACACATGCACATTCCAGTCCACTCTCCTTGCCTGCCAGGTTACATCTATGTTACGCAAACCATGCTTATTATATCAACAATGGCTGGAATTTTCCAGACAGACCTCTACCCAAAAGAACTGATAACAAATGCTCAAAAACTCATACAGGAATGTTCAAAGAAGCAGTATTCACAAGAGTCAAAAGGTGGAAACAACCCAAATAATCATTAACAGACGAATGAACAAACAAAATATGGTACATATGGAGAACCAAGATGGCGGAGGAGTAAGCAGGGCTACACCCATCTCCTCCCAACACCAAACTGGAATTACAACTTAATCGGGGAGAAATAATCCAGAATAACCAACAGAACACCAATTGGAGACAAGTCTTATTACCATGGACAGAACAGAAGAGTTGATTCATCACAACGTGACTGGTAGGAAGTATGGAGACTCGAGAGGCTGGCGGGGCTCCCAGGGGCAGCAGCTGAAGGGACAGAGAAACATTTCAGCAGCTGGGGTTCCACATGAGAAGGGTGGGATCTAAACCCCCAAATGTCCTTCCCAGCCTATAGCAACACAGCTGAGAGTAAAACAGCACCCAGCTGTCAAAAGCAAAAAGCCGCCAGGTTTAGCCAACTTGACAGAGAGACCAAGTTCTTAAAGGGACCATTCATGGAAATACAATGGCACCACCTACCTTGGGCTCCAGCCCAAGGTGAGAAAGGGCAGAGTGGTCTAGAGGTGCTTGGGGAAAGTGTAGGGTGGGAGCCTGAGGGGAAGCCACAGCCACACCCATAGGAATTAATCCTCCCCACCCATCAGTGTCTAAACTCAATCTCAGATCACAGGTTGATTGGATTAACAACTGAGTTCATCTGCTATACCCAAAGGTGCCTAAAACTGATCACTGATCACAGGCTAATTGAATTAACAACTAAAGAAGACAAAAACAAACAAAGGCTCTCTGGTAGTCTCCAACTGGCTGACTAGGCCCAGACTGGGACAACAGCTGACCTCACCAAGCACAGATCCAGGAAGTAAAAAACGTGCACCCAGCCCTGGCTGGTGGCACAGTGGATAAGGCGCGGGCCTGCAAACCCAAAGGTTGCTGGTTTGATTCCTCAGCCAGGGCACGTATGACCAGGTTGCAAGCCAGGTCTCCAGCCAGGTCTCTAGCTGGAGGCAGGTGAAAGGCAACCATACGTGGATGTCTCTCTTCCTCTCCCCCTCTCTCCCTTTCCCTCTCTCCAAAAAATAATAAATAAAATCTTTAAAAAAAAAAAAAAGTGCACCTCTACACCACAGAAGGTCACACCACTAAGACATAAACCCTCAGTGAAAGGAAAGGAATCCCCAGGAAGAGTGCAAAATGAAATAGAGGCAAGCATACTCTCAGACATGGAATTCAAAATAATGATGATAGAGAAGCTCAATGAGCTCAGTCAGTTCAAAGAAAACTATAAACAACTCCAGGGGAACTATGAAGAACTCCAGGGAAGCTACAAGAAACTTACTGTGAACTACACCAGCATTAAAAAGGACATAGAAGCCAACAATAAGAGCCAGGAGGAAAGGAAGAATACAAATTCTGAATTGAAGAACACAGTAGAAGGAATCAAAAGCAGGCTAGAGAAAGCAGAGGATCAGATCAGCGATCTGGAGGTCAATTTCAGAAAAAAATTCCCAGGCAGTGCAACAAAATGAAAAAAGACTGAAAAAGAATGAAGAGGTTGTAGGAGAGCTGCAGGACAATATGAAACTTAATAACATCTGTATCATAGGGATACCAGAAGGAGAAGAAGAGGATCAAGGGATAGAAAACCTCTTTGAAAAAGTAATGACAGAAAATTTCCCTAACTTGAGGAAAGAAAAAGTCATGCAAGCTCAGGAAGCACAGAGGGTGCCAATGAAGATGAACCCAAACAGGCCCACTCCAAGACATGTCATAAGTAAAATGGCAAATTTCAAAGACAAGGAGAGAACCCTAAAAGCAGCAAGAGAGAAACAGCTAATAATATACAAGGGGGCTCTGATAAGATTATCAGCTGATTTCTCAACAGAAACACAACAAGCCAGAAGAGAATAGGAAAAAAAAGCATTTCAAGCAATGAAAAACAAAGGCCTGCAACCAAGAATAGTGTACCCAGCAAGGCTCTCATTCAAAAGGGAAGGTGAAGTAAGGAGTTTCTTAGACAAAAGAAGTCTAAAAGAATACATTTCCACCAAACCAGCATTGCAAGAGATGCTAAAGGGTCTGCTTTAAGAAGATGAAGAAATAGAGAGACAGGAACACAGGTACAAAGGGAAAAATAGATAACGAATAAGTACCTATCAATAATAACCTTAAAGGTAAATGTATTAAATGCACCAATCAAAAGATATAGTGTAGCCGAGTGGATGGGAACCAACTTTAACTTATGAATGCTTTAAAATGATCTTATTATGGATAGATTTTACTAAATAAGGTATAATTTTGTATATTACTTGTATCTGCATTACTGCAGGTTAAGTTTTCTTAGATTGCAATTATTTCACAATATGGGAAAATCATGTTACTTGCAATAACTCAGAAAAATTGAACGCAGTTAAGGAAGAAGAAAAAATAAGAAAATGTGGATGTATATTACATAGAATACATGCTATCTTTCTTTTTCACTGTTACAAAATATGTGCTTATTTGTGGGTGTGTAATATATAAATTTTGTTAGCAATTTATGTTTTAGATAGCAACCAACTGGTTGTTGGTGTGATGTGAAGTCAGTCAATCTTTAGGTTAGAAAAGATGCTGAGAACAAAGACCAATTTGGATGGAAGTTGCAAACTACTAAACTACATGATTCATGTACATACGTAATATATATTCTCATATTAGCATGTAAATTAGATGAGATTCCTTTCAACTAAATTGTGGAAATATACATTTCTAGTTATGAACGCCCCCAAACTGGGGGTGCTTGGGAAAAGGAATGAATGCTATAGTAAACTTTATTATTGAAATGTGAACATACCTAATCTCTACCTCAACAGACTCTTAAATAGTTCAGGGGTTAGTTTAGGACCACATAGAATGTCAATCACAAGTTCAAAAAATAGGTAGAATACTATTCTACAAAATTATTTAAATTCTAGGGAGATTTTTATTTTTAACCTTAACTTAATAGATGTAATTTCTACTCTGGGAACCAGCTGAGCACTGCAAGTGCCACTATTTCTGACGGTGTCAACTTGTAAAATACATGTAGCAAAAAAAAGAGGGTACTGAAAAAAGGAAGACCTGTGCACAGCCAAAAAAAAAAAAAAAAATCAATCTACTATTTAAAATAGAAAACTCCAGGGAGAATAGGTTGTAGTTCCAGTAGCTTAAAATAAAGTTGAGTTGTATTATTGGAGGGGGGAGGATCTGACTCAAAAACCAAATTCATTTTTCACTATGGGTTGAGCACTGTCTCTAGGACAACTTGCACGAAATGAGTTCTGCAATACACCATTTCTGTGATATGTTTCACAAAAATAGCATTCCAAAGTAAAATAAGTATTAAAGAAAAAAAAAAAAAAGCTGCTTACTTTGCTAAAATGTATCTAAAATACTATCATTTAACATGTAATAATTATATAAGCTATGGGCATATTTTAAATTATTTTGTATTGACTCTCCAGAATCCAGTATGTACTTTAAGTATATGTAAAAATATGTATGTGTTTAAATGTATTTTTGCATGTGTTTAGTAATATTGCAATTGATATTATTTTAAAAAGTAATTCTTTAAACAAATGAATTAACATAGGCATTTTGAAATAATGAAAACTTTGTATTAATATGATTTGAGAAGCTGGCAGAAGGTGGTAATTAAATGGTGAATTGTCTGGATGTGAAAGGGGGAAAAAGCACACATTAGTGGTTACAAAATAGACAGGAGGATGGACAAGGACAACAGGTGGGATTGACTTTGTGGGGAATGGGTGGGTGGGGAGGGGGACAGAGGGGAGCAAAAAGGGGATGGATGTAATACAACAACAATAAAATTAAAAAAAAATAGACAGGAGGATGTTAAGATGACTAAAGGAAGTGGAGGAGCCAAAGAACTTATCTACATGACACGTGGATATGAACTAAGGGGACATTGCCAGGAAAAAATGGGGTACTGGGTGGAGGGCAGCAAACAGGGGGGAAATTGGGACAACTATATAAATAAACTATATTTTTTAAAGAGAAAAAACATGGTATATCTACATAATTGAATATTATTCAGCCATAAAAAAGTATTGATACATGATACAATATAGATGAACCTTTAAAACATTATGTTAAGTGACATAAATCCAACACAAATGACACATACAATGGTTCTATTTACAGAAAATATCTCACATTGTGCTAAGTGAAATAAGCCAAACACAAATGACACATACAAGAGTTCTAAATATTTACAAAAAATATCCAGAATGAGCAAATCCAGAGACAGAAGGCAGATTAGCAGTTGCCAGGGGCCAAGAAAAGGAGTGAACAGGGAGCAATTGCCTAATGGGATTTCCTTTTCTAGTGATAAAATGTTCTGGAATGAGATTGTAGTGGTGGTTGCACAACATTGTAAAAGTACTCAATACTACTGAATTGTATACTTTAAAATGATTAAAATGGTAAATTTAATGTTATGTGTATTTACCATAATAAAAACTTAATCAGTAGAGTTCACCACTTTAACAGAATGAAGGGAAAAAATACCATCATCTGAATAGATGTAGGAAAAAGATTTGACCAATTGGCTACTATTCATGACAACAACTCAGTCAGTTGTGGGAAGAAACTTTTTCAATGTGATAAAAAGCATCTATGAAAAATCTTTAGCAAGCATCAAGCTTAAAAGTAAGACTGAATGCTTTTCCCCAAAGATCAGGAACAAGGAATAGATGTGCACTATCACCATCACAGTAATGGAGGTCTTAGCCAGCACAATAAAGGAAGAAAAATAAATAAAACATACTCAAATTGAAAAGAAAGAAATAGAACTTTGTTTATTCATAGTAAGCATAATTGTGCACATAGGAAATCCTAAAGACTCTACAAAAACAGCTGTTAAGATAGATAAATTTAGCAAAATCACAAAATACAGATCAATAAATAAAAAGTGAGTGTACGAGGTCTGTCCCAGACAGACATTGACTTGATACTTTTGGAACAGGCCTTGTATATTATGTAGTAACAATGACCAATTGAAAATTAAAATCTAAAATACTATTTACAATGACATTCAAAAGCATAAAAATTTCTTTCTAGACCTCCACACTGAAAACTACAATGTACTACTAAGAGAAATTAAGAATTTTAATTAAATAGATATAGCTGTATAATGTATTTCTATTAAAAACCTCAATATTGCTGAGATATAATCTTTCTCAATTGATCTATGAGCTCAATACAGTTCCCCAAAAAAAACCATAGCAGGGATTTATTTTTGTAGAAAGTGGCAAAGTAGCCCTGGCTGGTAGCACAGTGAATAAGGCGCCGGCCTGCGAACCCAAAGGTTGCAGGTTCGATTCCCCAGCCAGGGCACATAACCAGGTTGCAAACCAGGTCTCCAGTCAGGTCTGTGGCTGGAGGCAGGTGAAGTGCAACCATACATTGATGTCTCTCTCCCTCTCTGCCTCTCTCCCCTCCCCTCTTTCTAAAAAATGATGGAATAAAATCTTTAAAAAAAAAAAAAGAAAGTGGCAAAGTAATTCTAAAATCTGTGTAGAAATGCAAAGGATTTAAATGAGTCAAATTATTTTTTTTAATTGGAAGATAAATAATACTTTAAAATTGAATATAAAGCTATAATAATCCAGACAGAATGGTGCTGGCATAAAGATAAGGCAAATAAATCAATGGAACAGAATCGTGTCTATATATAAACTAACATTTTTAGGATAAATTAATTTGCAGTGAAAGTGCCAAGATAATTCAGTGGAGAAAGTGAAAAACTTTTTTCAACAAATAGGGCTAGAATGACTAGATAGCCATATGCAAAAACAAAACAAATAACCCTCAATCATACACAAATCTTAATTTGAAATGAACACAGAACTAAAGAAGCTAGAACTAAAAGATTTCTAGGAATAAACACAAGAGATAATCTTGACATTCTTGAGGTAGGCAAAGATTTCTTAGAAAGAATGTAAAATGCATGGACCATAAAAAGAAGATAAATTGGAATTCATCAAAATTGTAGCAGTCCGTTATTTTAAAGATAAATTTAAAATAACTGTTAAAATAAAATAAGAAAACTTTTAAAATAAAAAGGCAAGTCACAGACTGGTAGAAATATATAAAGTCTGTCCTGAAAGTATAAAGCTTCCTTTATGGTATGGCTTGATAATTTCAGGACAGACCTCGTATTCAATGACTAGTATCAAGAAATAATAAAGATTTCTTACAATAATCAGAAAACAGGTAACTCAATTAAAAATTGGACAAATATTTAGACTACATACTTCACAATATAAGAAATTAAAATGGCTAGTAAGCACATGAAAAAAATGCTCAGCATCATCAGTCATCAGTAAAATGCAAATAAAACCACACTGTGATATCACTAAATAGCCATTAAAATGGCTTCAATGCAAAAAGACGGACAATACCAAATGGTAACAAGGATGTGGTTGTACCAATTTACATTCCTATCATACATGGCTGATAGGAATGTAAATTGGTACCAACACTTTTGTAAAACAGTCTGACGGTGTCTTATTAAACAATACTTGCCAGACAACCATGAGATTTTACTTCTAGGCATTTACCCAAGGGGAATGAGAACATATGCCCAAAGGCTTGTCCATAGTAGCGTTTAAAATAATGGCCCCCAAACTGGAAACAATGCAAATGTTCACAGGTGAATAAATAAATGAATTATGGTTAATTCATGAAATGGAATACTACCTAATGATAAAAGGTGACAAACTAATGATACAGCAACATGGATGATTCTCAAAGTCATTACAGGAAGTGAAAGAAGACGATGCAAAAGGTTACATGTATGATTTCATTGATATGAAACTCCAAAAAAGACAAACCTAGTCTACCAGGATAAAAAGATCGATCAGTAGCTACTGGAGACCTTCAGTAGGGGTTAAGAACTGACTGGGAAGGAACACAAGGGACAGGATGACAGAACTGTTCTATATCTAGATTATGGTAGAGAATATATGAACATATTATATAATGATATGCTTTGTCAAAAATCATCAAACTATACTTTGTAAGTGTACATTTTATTGTATATAAATGATACCTTAGTAAGATTTTTTATTTTTTAAATTTGCATTACTTGCCTGATGTTATAGACTGAAGTATGCTCTCCAAAATTAAAAGGTTCAAGTCTTACCCACAATGTGATTACATTTGGAGGTAGGACCTTTAAGGAGGTAATTAAGGTTAAATGAGATTATAAGGGTGGAGTCCTAGTCCAATAGGACTAGTGTCTTCATAAATAGAAGAGATACCATAGAACTCTTTATGAATGCATAAAGAAGGCATGAAAAGAAGCCTCAAAGAAATTAACCCTGATTGCATCTTAATCTTGGACTTCCAGCCTTCAGAACTGTGAGAACAGAAATATCTGTTGGTTAAGTCACCCAGCCTGTGGTATTTTGTTATGGCAGCCTGAACATAAGAAGATAATAAGCTTATCATTCCTCACTACTCATAATATTCTTGGGCCTATTTTCATCTTTAGTCAATTAAGGTTCTAGAATATGTACTTAGAAACCAGTAATTGTTTTAATTCTGTAGAAGGCCCTGACCAGAGATCGAAAAGCTGGTTCACATGGGAGACCCAAAGTGATCATGGGAACACAATTCTTAGACCTATGAAAGCAATCATTGATTGAAACCAGGCAGACACTGTTGGGGCCAAGTGAAAGGAAGATCACAGGAGCATCTCCATCATCCCCTAATTGTGAGTCAGACCAGGTATTAGTGAAAGAATTGCTTTCTCTAGCCTCTGGTCGAGCCTCACTTGGCAGTGGCACCAAAACTATGGGTCAAGGGCTTCTCACTCTATCATCCCATTTATCAGATAAATTTATGCAATCAATGATTCCATTGGTTCTCATCTTTCTACAGATTATGGTTCATTTATCTAGAGCAATATTCATCAGCTAACAAGCTACGAGCTACCTGTCGCCTTACAAACTATCTTAGGGTCACTCCAAGGCCGGTTACAAGAGAAGGCTTCCAGGAAGTGAACCTTTATTTTGACCACTGCTTTACTCTGATTTGCCTTAAGCTATTTTCAACCCAGCAGCCAGGGTGATGCTCCTACAACTTTGGCCAGATTCCATCTGGTTTAGGGTTTTTACAGCAGATACAAGGGCCTCTGTGGTCAGACCCTCTGTGACCTCTCTGACCTCAGCACTCGATGCCCTGCCCTTACTCACTCCTGGCCACCTGGCCTCCTTGCTGCACCTTGAACATTCGTGCAGTCTCCTTCAGGGCCTTTGTACCCCCTGTTCCTCCTGCATGAAATGTGCTTCCCAACCATCCACCTGGCTCACTCTTCACTTACGTCAGACCTCAGCTCAAATACTTTTCCAGGGGGGCCTTCTCTGATTACCCTTCATAAAGCAACATTTCCCCATCCCCTCCTGGGGAGGCCTTTCCTGCTTCATCTGCTTCCTGGTACTTCCTGCCATCTGACTTTCTCTTTCATTCTCCAGCATCTCCCCACACCAGAAGCTAAGCTCCAACAGAAGAGGCACTTTGTCTGACATATACTGGATGCTCGGTCATTACTTGTTGCATGAACAGTGGAAGCCTGCTCCTTCTACAGACAAGAAGTTAGAGGGAGGTAGTGACCATTCTTGGCCACCTGCACCCTCCTCTGCTGCTCACAGCCCTCGCTGACCTCCAGACTCTGAGTGGACAGAGACAAGTCCTGCACACTGAGCTTATGCCCCTAAAGGCAGGGCTTGGGAAAGGAACAGGAAGGCCAGTTACACCTGGTCCCAGGCAGAGGCCATCTGGGTGTCGCAGGCAGGCAGGAATGGATAACTCAGCGGTCCCTTCCCTCCCTCCTCTGAGGGCCACACTTTCCACCTGGGCTTCCTCCCCAATGTGTCACCCAAACTGCTATGGTGTAACAAGTATTGATTCTCTCAGGCCGAGGGCCACCCACACAGAACCTGGAGAAGACAGAGAGTCTAGTCCACTCACTCCACTGTCCCAGGGAGCACTGCCATTGTTCTCCGTATGCTGGGATGCAAAAGGGTTAGGACGCAATGCAATACTCTTCCTCCAAGGAGCCCTCCCCTCTACTTCTTCCACTATCTTCTCCCACCTTGCTGCATATTTTCCTCCTTTACAATCCCTGCAGCCACAGGATCTGGGTGAGCTATGCAGAATTTATTCCCACAACATGAATAACTCCATGTTGAGAACTCCTGTGCATGCCACATTGGAAGATTTGAAATGCCTGCCCTTAAAGGAAAAGGCTGCTAGATCAAAGGACAGATGGTGAAAATACTTCAGTAGTTACCGTCTCTCTGAAAATGCTCACCTGGAATAAAACAGTTCTTCCCCTTTGAGATCTGAAAATATGCATTGCAAAATAATGCTCTTCAGACAGAAATGCTGTTCAAGGGACAGTCTGACAAAGGTGCTTATAGTAAACCCTTTGTTAATATTTATCTCCACGTTGCTAATAGCATTCCATCATCAAACCAGAACAGGACCTGTAGCTCCTCAACTCTTTGGTTACTAAGGGGAGCTTTTGTGCAGTTTCCAAAACAGGAAATTTGATGAAAGTTACCTAAGGAATTTAAATTTTCCTCTTTATATTCCATTTCCACAGCAAGGAAGATAGTCTTGAATTTTCTTTTTAAAAAAACACCAAATGGAACTAGAAAACAATTAAAAACTTAGATCATTTGTTTCTTATTAGTTAATCAGTCATGGCTAATTGTACATATGTACAGGGTAAAGAACTTATGAAATGTTAATATATTTATTTATCAGATCACTTTCTTAACCAAGACCTAACTGCTTTGTTAGTAATGTTTTTCCTACGTCTTACTCAGAAGTAATATTTACAGTGGAGGGTATTGGCTGGCCATATTTGTTAGATAAATGTTTTTTTACCCATTTGTACCTCCATTGAATTTTCTTAGCCATCTAGGAAGAATTTTGGAAATTCAAAGATCAGTTAGGGTGAGGGACTAGTGAAAGCCAACCAAGGCATCTAGGCCACATGTAGGGTGGCAACTCATTCGCAGATGCGACCCTGCACTGCACTGCCTCCTTAAAGGCTGCACCCTAGGCTCCTCGATCCCCAGGAGGCATGCTGCCTTGGGGTCATGCAAGTGACCTACACCACCAATCCATCCGGAAGGTGGGGGTAGGCAACATCTGGGTCAGAGGATGTGTATCTCAGTGCAGGCAGAGGAAAGCAGACTGCTTGGGAGGCAGAGGACCTAGGCTCCAGGTCCCTCTTTGCAACTTCTGCAAAGAGCATCAAATCTAAGACCCCATTGATTATCCAAAACACCATCACTTTATGTACCACTAAGAAAAATTGTTGCCCTTTAAACTATGACATAAAGGCCTAATGACAGTCCTATAAGATACAAGAATTGGTTCTACTAGCTTCTCACAGCTTTGAATTATTTTCATATATAATGGGAAATTAGGTAATTTTTCCTGCCTTCCGTCTAGTTATTGGACATATGGTGGGTAATCCTTTTGCCCATATCTAAATAACAAAACATGAGTCTAGCTTTATGTACTGGTGGGTACCTTTTCTTCATTAAAAGCATTTGGCTGCGACTTTGCAAAAAGACAAAACAAAACTGAAATTGCATCATTCCTCCAATGACAAATATTTACTATATCAATATCAAATTCTTATACACCACAGTCTATTTCCTTGACTCTATATAACCATGTAAACAATGTTTTGTTTCGATGCCAAATCACAGCATAATCTTTTGAAGTCATTTTAGTCAGCAATTAAACTCAACACAGGTACTAGCAACAACGCACCACCCTCCATTTTACATATCAGATTTGTTGAGAACAGTAAAAACTAAAACTGAGTAGACTCATTCATAGGCATGATATACCTCACAACCATCGCCTGGCCAAGGGCAGTTTAGAAGATGCTGCCCCACCAGCAGTAGTGGCCACAGACTCAGACTGGTAACCAAGTCACAAGGTATACTTGTCTTTAATCTAGCACTTCACTCAGGTTTATAGTGGGAAACAGGACAGGAAACAAAGTATGCACAGTATCTGTTGTCTCACAGGAAGGTCCAGCAGCTACCCACAATGCAGAGCCCTTGCTTCCCGCCACCACACGAGGCACGCACAGTGGCGGGGATGAGGGGCATGGTTCACCTGTCCAGAGACACCACTGTTTCATTCCTAGTGGCCTCTATATTGCTCCAGGTCTACAAGGCCAAGGCCACATGACCACTCTAAGCTCTCCCAGTCCAGGTGCAGTCCCAGGAATATAGAGTTTCACAATAATTAAGACAGATAATCCACCCCAGGGACAGAGGAAAGTTGTCCTCCCAGGCAGGTTAATGGGAAAGGTTCCAGGCCATTGACTGCAAAACATACCCCGACTCCGGGGTCACTGCAATGGGAAAGGGTACTTCTCAGGAAAAACCAAAGTGCTGCTTTTACAATTCATTTTAACTGCCAACCCCAGTTGTCTCAACTAAGATGATAATAATATTAAAGAGCTATTTAAGGGGATAGTCTCTTGTGTTTCTATTCCACTCTCAAATCTAATTGTGAACCTATGACTTGAATGTTGTTGGAGTTTAAAAGTTAGTCATGCAAGTACTGTCATACAAGGCACACATGCCTCCCAGGCATGCACTGGAAGCCCTGGGTGGTCTGTGCCCCTGGGACATGGGGCAATTACATTGGGCCTAAAGGGCTCCATGAGCTTCTGAAGTTGCAAATAATAACAGCCACCAGTTTTGACCCACTAGAGTATACCAAGCACTTTATCTACATTATCTGATTTAACTATGATAATAAAATCCTGTGAGATACTACTCTTCCCAGACTACAGAACAGAAAACATTGCTGGTATGAAGGGAGGTGGGCTTTGAGATTGAATCTATGGAAAGTAACCTGGAAGGGTGATCATGCCCTAGACATAAAGCATGACTTATTAGTAAAAGGTTTATCTTTGCTTTTTTAAGCAAGCCCTATCCTTTGTGCCCCATCCACCATATCTATGCATCTAGGCTAACACACCTTAGAAATAAAACAGTAACCACCTTCAAGAAAGCCTATCATCTTGTTAACTAATTAATTAGATCCTATAATCTAGTCCTTACCTTCCTTTCTTTTACCTCCATGAAATCTTCCTTTCTCTATTTTCAAATGCATAAAAGAGACTGCAAACTATTATCTTCTAGAAACCTTGAACCTTGCTCTTCAGCATATTTCATCAGTTTGATTCAAAAAACTCTTACTAATATCCTCTACAGGATTGGATGGTCTTAAATTGACACTGGTAAAGGGTGGAGCTGGGATTAGAAGCCAGGCAGTCTGTTTCAGAGTTTGAGTTCCTAACCATTATACTCACCATCTCTCACCCACAGCCACCCTGTCTCATGTAAGATTCAATCCCATTCATAGAAGGTTACTTGATATAATAACACTGGGCCCCTTTAAATAACCACCACATAACTCAGAGAATAACATGTTCATTAGTCAATGGTGAGGTGATGTGCTGTGAAAAGAGAGCTTCAGACGTAGCTTCAAAAGCAAGTTGGCCTCCTCAAATAAAAACCGGATGACTACGCCTCAGCATGCACATCTGACAGAGACAATGTATTACAGGCTAAACCGTGCCCCCCAAATACATAGGTTGAAGTCCAGTCCCTAATACTTCAGAAGGTAGCTGTATTTGGAAATAGAGCCTTAAAAAGGTCATTAACATTAAATAAGGTCATGAGGATGGGTCCCATTCCAATATAACTGGGGCTTTTATACGAAGAGATTAGGACACGCACACAGAGAAGAAAGACCGTGAGAAGCTACAGGGAGGAGATAGTGAAGGGTAGCAGAATGTGCCACCCCAAAATGCCTCTTTGGCATAGGAGTTATTTTGAACTGATTATTAAAAAACAAACAAACAAAAACTGTGCACTTGGGAAATTCGGAAAACAGAGTAGAAGCTATACTTTTGCAAGGGGCCTGTACCAGGAAGAAAGCTATGACCAGAAATCCCTTACTTATCTGAGAGAGTTATCTGAATGGCAGGGCAATCTTTGTTGAACTAATATTTGCTCTTCCACCTCCACCCCCTGCCCCTTGACCCGCCACTTGAAGCCCCAGGTCTTCGCTCAGATGGTACATATACCACCCTCAACTGTCTGGCTGCCTTTTGCGTCTTGTATCTTTGTGGGGCTCCCATACCTAATTTTAATGTTCTTCTTCTGTGAATCTGTGTTTTATTACAGGGGGAACTCTGCCAAGAACCTAGAAGAGTTGAAGGAAAATTATTTTTCTTCCCCTGAGATGGCCACCTACAAGCCAAGGAGAGAGGTTCCAAAAAGAAACCAACCCTGGAAGTGTGGACTTCCAACTTCCAGAACTGTGAGGAAATACATTGCTTTTGCATGAGCCACCCAGTCTGTGATACTTTGTCATGGCAGCCTTAGCAGACTCATACACAGTCCTATGTATTCACTACCCCATTTCCTCTTTCTAGACACAGGAAACATTTCCCAGTTTCCATGCACCGGAGTGAGATCCATGTAACTGGTTGTGACCAAAGAACTGTAAATAAAAGAAATATGCTTCATTTGAACAGAGGCATTTCAGAGGAGGTGTTAACTTCTAGTCTCTCTCCTTCCCTGCCCTAGGACTACAGAAACTGCATGGTCTAGATAGTGCAGTAGAGTGCCTGTCAGTCTAGCTCCCTACGTAATTGTGTGGAGCTGGGAATTCTGCTAACCTACTTTGGCCATGTAATGTGAATGAGAAATAAACATTTTTTTTAAAGCCACAGAGGTTTCAGGGTTAGCTTGTAACTGCAGCCAAGTCTAGCCTCATCTCACACACAAATCTATCTCAGAAATCCCTCCCAGGGTACCAAAAACAGATATTTCCGAGGTTCATGAGCCACTAGGTGAAAGCACGTTAAATTTCTGTTTAGGTTAAAAAAAAAAAAAAAAAAAAAAAGTCAAATATGAAAATTTTCATTTGTTCAACCTCTAGTTTTACATAGTTCCACAAAAGACATTGGCAACCAAATAGCCCTACTGCCCCTTGTTTACAGATGATACACCTGAGATCCATTCAGATGCACTGATTTACCAAAAGTCCAAAACATGTTAGGGGAAGAACTGGAGCACAAAACCGAAATTGTTTCTTTTTGTGCAGGCAAGTTGGCAGTATGTATTAAAAAGTACATACTACGCCCTGGCACAGTGGATAAGGCACTGGCCTGCAAACCCAAAGGTTGCTGGTTCGATTCCCAGCCAGGGCACATAACCAGGTTGCAAGCCAGGTCTCCAGCCAGGTCCGTAGCTGGAGGCAGGTGAAAGGCAACCATACATGGATGTCTCTCTCCCTTTCTGCCTCTCTTCCTTCCCCTCTCTATAAAAATAATAAATATTTTTTAAAAGTACATATCAAAGAGTATTCACTTAGCAATTTCATGCTAAAGCATTGATCCATGAGGAACATCTGAACAGGTGTACATAAATATATAAATATGAATATTCACTATACTAGCACTATATATGTGATTGTGAAAATTTAGAAATATTCTAAAAGTTCATTAATGGGGAAATGGTTAAATAAATTATGATTCATCCATCTGCACTCAAATCAATAGTGTTAAAAAAAAAGAGGTCATTCTCTTTGCTCACATGAAAAGATAACTAAATCATATTGATAAAGTCAAGAAAGGATAAACTATAAAAAGAAATGAAAATCACTACTCATAAAAGACTTATTAACCTCCATGCACTGACTCTTAGTAGGTACTTTTTGCCCACCCCACCTTCTCCCTCTTACAGAATGCTTGGATCATTGTAAATAAACCCAAGTAGTTTGTCCAGCTTTACCACCTACCAGCTGTGTAATCTCAAGCAAGAAGCTTCAGTTCCCTCACCTATAAAGCTAAAAAAAAATAATAGTACTTCCTTCAGAGGGTGCTAATAAGATTACATGAGACTATGTACCAAACAAAAGTGTGTAGAAAGATCCTTGGCATGTAGTGCTTAATAGATGTTCATCATTATGATAATGATGATGATATTCATCTCTGGTACCTAGAGAAACAAGTTTTTTTATAATTTACGTTGTATTTACTTCTGCTTAAAAAAAAAAAAAAAACTCTTAACAAATTATCTAGTAAGAAAACATAATAAATCATCCTGTTTATTTCCCTTCCTGAAATTAAAAAGGCCATGCTTTTTAAAGGAGTGCTTACCTCATGAAACTCTTTTCTATATGTAATGTAGAGTCTAAAGATAATTTTATTATTTCATTACCAAACTGATAAGCTGCTTTTTGGAGAAGTTAATATTAACAGAGTCATTCTCAGGTTCCCCTATAATAATTGCAGCGCACCCAGCCCTCTGCTACTGGGGGATCAGTTTGGGGTTTTTCTGTAACAGCGTGATTATGGGAGAGGTCTTTCAAATGCACAGAGCCTTTTATGAAATCACACTCTAACTTAAACTGGAGTTTCTCATCTGAGGTCCTTTGCAGTACATTCTAAGTATTAACTAAACCAGCCAGGCTTACTTCCACATACATTAAGCCTGAAACATTTGGGTAGCTCTATAAACAGATTGGAATTAAAATTTAATTCACCCACAGTCCTCCTCCAGTATCCAGGGATGCTCTGTGGAACCAGTACAATCTAGACTACAAAGAACTAGTGAGCAGTCGTGGACTTTCTAAGCTTGGCAAATTACTGCCCAGACTTAAGGGTTCTTTTTGAACCTTTTGTGACAGTGAAGGCCCAGACAGGTTGTGTGGCTTGCTCAAAGTTTCACAGCTGGTCAGTGGTATAATTAGGGCTGGAACTGGCTTCCCAATGCTGGCAAGTTATCATCCTTCTGTTTTTGCTTCTTGGAAAACTGAACTAAGTTAAAAATAGCTCATTCAAGGTTGCAGGGGTAGTCAAGCAGAACTTGCAGTGCCAGCCCTCAGATTATAAAATCCTAGAGGGAGAGTCCTCTGCCCCTTACCTATCCCCCGCAGGCCCTGTTTAAATGTTCTTGTCTCCCAACTCACGGTTTAGAGGAAGTCTCTCTTCCATGTTTGCACTAGGTACTTAACTTCAGGTTCCTACCCCAGCTTGTTACTGTCAGAGCAGGCACGCCCCCCAGCGCCCTGACCTGGTAGCGGCCTGCTAAGGCAGGAGGGCAGATAATCCCCATTGCTGTATTGCTGTGGTTTTGCAGGTCGTCCACAGCAACTACCGCCAGTAAACAGGCATCGGATTGAACAGGAAGCGGAATGGATGGGCATGGATAGTCTAGAGCGTATACAGAAAAGCCTACTTAAGGCTGATCTACAGACCCTTGCCAAGCTTTTGAAAAGCTGGTGCAAGCCTTACCTCCCGCAACAATCGAGGAGATCCCATCTACTTGATCCTGGTAACTAAGGACACTTCAGCTGACACTGCTGCACAAAAGAGCACCCCCCAATTTCAGAGTGTCAGCCGCCTGTGCAGTATCCCCCTTGGACAAAGCGTCCCTCCCTGCTTGGCAGAGCGGTCTCCTTGGCACCTCCCTGCGACCCAGGGCAGGAGACCCTTCCTGGCACCCATGTTCCATCTCCCCAACATGAGGCGGGTAGTTTGAACCACACGCTCGGTCTGTCTGCCCAGCAAGTGCTGTCCCAGGAGCTGCGCGCGGGTGAAAGTGTGTCCCCCCATCACAAAGTCACCAGAGAGAACTGAAGCGAGGGCACCGAGGCTTCACACGCCAGATCACTCCCTCCTCGTTCAGGCCGGGGCTCTCAGTGGTTCGCTTCCCGGGAGGGAGGCAGCCACGCGGTGACTGGAAGCACGAAGAGGAAAACAGGGGCGCCACTGCGCAGCGAGCGTGGGAACTTCGGCGCAACAGGAGCCAGAGCAGCTGGCCGACCTCACAACAGCCGGGCTGATGGCCCGGGAAAACGCCGCTGCGGCTCTGCAGCGCCGTCCAGAAGCAAGGAGCGGTTGTTTTATTTGTAATTCTAAGCCTGATATTTACACCATGCACGTGAGGGGCTTCCCTCCTTGAAAGGAAGAACAGAGTGGGCTCCAGGTTACCCAGCTGCTAGTGGAAAAAAGAAAGTAAAGAACACCTTCCAAACAACAGGGAGGACTGAAAGGGGGTCCAGGGACAGCTCTGGGTCTGTGCCTGTGCTCCCTATTTGCTCAACCCAGCTCGCCACCCCCGAGCCCAGGTGCCCAGGTGGAAAGGGGCGGCCCTTGGACACGCAGACCCTGCGCTGGGCGCTCACCTGGCGGCTGCTGGGCCGGCAGTGAGGATGGTCCATGCCGGCAGCCGGCGGCTTCTGGGTACCCAGAACAGAGGGCACAGGGCTGCCGCACTTGCACTCGGCACCCCTGGCCCGGCGACCACGTGAAGGGTCTGTAGATCTGACGGACTCTGGCCCGAGCCTGAGCCTCTAGGAGCCTTTACTCCCGAGGCACGTCCGAGGCCGGAGGGTGCCTGGGTCCTAGCGCCCCTCCGAGGTGTGGAGCCTGACTTTCAGCTCGATTAACGCACCCCACCCCTCCCCAGGAACTCCGCTCCAGGCAGCGCCTTTCTCTCCCCTAGGGGGAATTCGAGTCTTCATGGAGTTGCTGAACCTGGACACTTTCTTGGGACTCGGGATTCGGAGACCAACCTTCCTCTTCATCATGCCACCCTTCACTCTTCTCTCCCTGTGCCTACCGACCCCCACCCGCAAGAAAACACTGAAGGATCAGATTTGCCTCCTTCTCCAACTCAAATCTGTATACACTATTATTTGAAAAAGATTCTAAAGTCAGACACAGTAGTCATACATATATATATATAGTAGCAAAGGTTGTTTTTCCTCAAAGCAAAGGACTCTTATATTCAAATAAATACATAAACAACACTTGTGTGTGTGTGTGTGTGTGTGTGTATCCCCAGATTATTCTCATCTTAATTGTGTGAACAACTTACCAACGTGAGTCAAACGTGAATCAAACCAAAGGTGCTGCTACCTTTCCTGCCCTCTTTCCATCTGTTTAAGGAGCTAGAATCAAACAACTGAGCAGATAGGAAGCTTTCAGGCACTTTCTAAAAGTAATAAATTGTACCTAGTTAAATGCCTCAGTTGTAAATAAACCTGGCATCTTGCTCCTGATTATCATCACACCTACCCTGTACCTGGCTCCTATAGGGAGGGGTGATTTCTAATCCAGACCTAGTGCACATTGGCAAAGCCTTTCTTTCTCAGCTGCTCACAGGGGCTGAATCAGTCCAGCCAAAACCAACATCAACAACAGCTATCTTTCCCTGCTGACTTTCTCATCCAGAGAGGCTGGTGAGATTTCTAATTGCAGAAAAGGAAACAACTCATTTTTAGAAGTAAAACCTAGTTCATGAGACATGGAGAGAAACAAAGAGAAACATTATTATTTTGGTGTTAGTCATAATCTATAAAGGCCTACAATAAGGCATGTCAGCAGTATGAATATAGCCTTTATAGACTTTTTTAAAGGAGCTCAAGGTCATGAGCACTCTTCTCAGTGTGAACTCTCAGATGGCTGCAAATTATCCCTACCTCCTGGTGTTTACGCCTTTATGGGAATCCCTCCCCTTGGGTGTGTGTGTGGGGCTTATGACTTGTTTGCTCCCCACAAAGTATGGCAAAGGTGAGGGGGTGTCACTATAGTGATTATGTCACAGTCTTGCTAGGAGACTCTTTCTTGCTGGCTTTGATAAAGCAAGCAGCCATACTGGGAGGCTGTGTGGAAAGGAACTAATGGTGTCACTGGCCAAGAGCCAGTTAGACACGGAGGTCTTTAGTCCAACAAACAGACAGGAAATACGTCCTGCCAAACAACTAGGTTTATCATCCAATATGCAGAGATACCAGGGGGAAGAAGGAAGCAGTTTTCTCTTAGGAACTAGAAGTCCGACCACTTAGGGCTGGAAGAGCAACAGTTATCTATTGACAACATAACATTGGTTCCATTCATGAGGTTAAAACAAATGAGGTGCACCACTTAGGTGCCTTTGAATATATCATTGGTCATTCTTCTTTGAAGACTGAAGGTTTTGATGGTGCCAAGAAACTGGTGCTTACATGCTTTCCACAGTGGAAAAGTCTAGTACAACCAAGTGCTGCAGTGTTTGATAATTTCTAATGAAATTAAGCCCATGGCTCACTTCCCATGATCATCAATGTCACTGGCAATCCATGCATCAACTCCCCTTGTAATTCTTTCAACTGGTTGGCTTATTATTATCGCAATTTTACCATCCTTATCCCAAACCAAAGGAATATACAAACAGTATATTCCTTTCTGACAAAAGAGGGACAGACTTCGAAAAGTCACTTGGTGTCACTTGTGGCCTCCCTCACTCTAATCTGTGAGTAGATTCAGGGCCTAACCCCAATTTTTCCTAATCATATTGAAATATCAGATGGAATCAACCCAAGTTACTCTGAGGAAACCAAACACATCTCCTAAATAATTCTAAACCAGGCAGTCTCCAACCTGGATGCTCAAGACAAAAAGAGAGACTAGAAAGTTCAGAGTAAACCTTCAGTTGTCACAAGGATGTGTTTTAGTCCTGTGGCCTAGAGTTACACATTGCAAGGATTAAATGGGAAGTTCAACATTATCAGTAAAATATCTCATTATTATTTATTAGCATTAATAATGAAAGCCTCCCAATTAAAAAATGGGCAAAGGACCTGAACAGACAACTCACTGAGGAAGATATACAAAGGGCCCAGAGGCATATGAAAGAATGCTCAACATCACTAGTCATCAGAGAAATGCAAATTAAAACCACAATAAGATACTACCACCTCACACCTGTCAGAATGGCAATCATCAACAAATCAACAAACAACAAGTGTTGGTGAGGATGTGGGGCAAAGGGAACCCTCATGCACTGTTGGTGGGAATGTAGGCTGGTGCAGCCACTGTGGAAAACAGTATGGGGTTTCCTTAAAAAACTAAAAATGGAACTGCCTTTTGATCCAGCAATTCCACTACTTGGACTATACCCAAAGAATCCTGAAACACCAATTCATAAGAACCTATGCACACCTATGTTCAT
>PVIW01003634.1:0-46887 GCA_004026585.1 Noctilio leporinus | reverse complement strand
GGATGATTGGATCAAAAAACTTTGGTACATTTACACAATGGAATACTATACAGCAGAAAGAAAGAAGGAACTCCTACCCTTTGCAACAACATGGATGGAATTGGAGAGTATTATGCTTAGTGAAATAAGCCAGTCAGTGAAGGACAAATATCATATGATCTCACCCATTACGGGACAATAATGAACAAAACTAACAACAAGCAAAACAGAACCAAATATATGAATACAGTGAATAGGCCTTCAGTGGTCAGGGGGAAAGAGGTTGTGGGGAGGGGGTAGGAAGAGGCAAGGAAGGGGAGCAGTTTAAACAAGAGCCTAGTATAAAGGAAACATGGACATGGACAACAGGTGGGATTGACTTTGGGGGGAATGGGTGGGTGGGGAGAGGGACAGAGGGGAGCAAAAAGGAGATGGATGTAATACAACAACAATAAAATTATTTTTAAAAATAAAATAAAATAAATAATAAAAGCCTTGCACTTGTACCTGAAGAGAGGCCAGTCAAGTGGCTGCCACACATTCCTTTAAGTGTGTTTGAGAGCCAAGTCCCTCCTACTTTTCATTGATACTTATACTATATCTAACATACCAAACTAGCTAGAGAGGTATTTTAACCTAGGCAAATTTGTTCAATTATGTATTCATTCATGCACTCAAATATTTATTTATTTATTTATTTTTCTTTTCTTTTTTTAAATTTTATTGTTGTTGTATTACATCCATCCCCATTTTGCTCCCCTCTGCACTCAAATATTTTTGAGCAACTACTGTATATCAAGAATGATTTTAGGTGCTGAGGATAGATTGTAAACAGCAATCCACCTGATCATGATGTTTACATTCTAGTGGAGGGAAGAAAGACAACAGAAAATTAAAAAAACAAAGAGTTAAAAGAGCATATTATCATCTGAAGAGAATAAAGCAAATCACTGCAAGAAAAAGAGAATGAAAAAGACACCACTTTAGTTTGGGAGATCAGAGAAGGATTCCCCAGAAAGGGACATTTGAAATGACACATGGATCTGCCAAGGGGCTGGGGGAAGAGAACCCAGGGAGGGGCAACAGCACATGCAAAACCTTCCAGACAGGAACGCGCTTGGCATGTTCAAGGAAGAGACAGGATACTAGCATAGCCAGGTGCAACAGGAAGGCTTACAATGGTTTTCAGCAGAGAAGAAACATGATGTGATTTGCTTGTTGAAAAGATGTCCCTGGCCACTGTGTGGCGAATCAATTCCAAGGGATTAAGTGTAGAAGCTGGTAGGGCAGGAAGAGGCTATTGGAGTAACCCAAGTGAGAGATGATGGAAACTAGGAAGAAAGCAGGGTAGACTAACAGAACTTGGTCAGGTTCAGGATGCTAACAGGACTTTTTGAGTGTAAGGCTAACAGGACTTGTAATGCAGTACATGTAGGGAGTGGAGTAAAAAGAGAGAACTACCAACCATAGGTTTTTGGCCTTAGTGGTTAGATGAATGGTAGTGCCATTCACTGCAATGGAGAAGGGTGCAAGAAGGGAAGGTAAAGAATGGGTACAAAGTCAAGAGCCCTGCTTTGGCCTCATTCATTTCTCATCTGTATTAGACAACCAAGTGAGGATGTCAAGGCCCTGGCCAGGTAGCTCAGTTGGTTAGAGTGTCATTCTGATGTGTCAAGGTTACAGGTCCCATCCCTGGTCAGAGCACATACAAGAATCAATCAATGAATGCATAAATGCATGGAACAATAAATCAGTATTTCTCTTTCTGTCTCCCTTCCTCTCTATCTCTAAAATCAACTTTAAAAAAAAAAAAAAAAGAAGATGTCAAGGAGGCAGCTGGATCTCTGTATCTGGAGCTCCACAGAAAGGTCAAAGCTGGAGGCATAAGTTTGGATTCTACTGTCAGCCATGCGGCTGGAAAGGCCACCTAAGGGCAGTGTGTGATCAGAAAGGAGAAGCTGGTAGGGCAGCCACACTCTGGGTCTGCCAGCTCTTAGAGGCAGAGCACAGGAGGTGCCAGCAAGGTGGAGCTTCTGAAGCAGGGGCCCATGTGATGGGAGGAAAGCCATGAAAGAGAACGAAATTATTTAAAGACTCATCCGATGACATGAAGAACTGGAAAATGGAGAAGTCCTAGAAGGTTTTATTTACACAGGGAATAGACACGGAGGTTTCCACATTTATAAAGATAGAACTGGTAGTGGAGGAAAGCATGGGTTGGAGAGGACTGTTGAGGGTTAATTAATAATAATTCAGAGACAGCTGAGAGCCTGAAGCAGAGCACTTACTTGGCCTTAGGAATGGAAAGGAGCAGAAGAATAGCAGAGAAATTCAGGGACAGAATAGGACTTGGGGACCAATGGCTGTGAGTAGGGACTCTTGGATGCTAATACCTTCCACCAATAGGTACCAGTCAGGTGAGAGCTAGCATTCTGGTGAGCAGTTTTAAGTATATTGGGTTTGAGTTGCTCTTGGAACACACAGCAAAGACGTCTACTAGGTCAGAGGACACGGGTCTGCTAGTTTAATGGGAAATGTTTGGGTAAGAGCTAAAATTTTAGGCATCACAAATATATAAATAAAAGAAGAAACTAAGAGCTGGAGAGCTAAGGATCTATCATCAAAGACTTCCAAGAAAGGTGGGCAGGGAGGGTTCGACAGGGGACACTTAAGCAGATGACTAGAAGGTAAAATAATCTTCCCTCTGGGTAGAGCTTTTGCCCAGCGTAACTTCTTCCAAGACAAGGACCTCAAAACTCTAAATACCTTAAATGCTGCAAATAGAGTTAGTCTCTAACAGAATTAATGTTCTAGAAAATGAAATACAGCACATACACACACCCTTAACCCAGCAGCACTCTCTGGTGCTAAAATTTTTTTCCTCCTTTAAAAAAATGAAGTGGAAGGAGGAGGAGGTAATTTACAAAGCACTTCTATTTTCCAAATTTATCCAAGAATTAAAACACACTCTGATCAAATTCTTACAATTCTAGCAGGTTTTTTTTTTTTTTTTTTTCTTTTTTCAAAGCAGGCAATATAAATAAATTAAGAAACCTTTGCCCCTTAGATTTTGACAACGCTCTATTTCTTTTTCCTCTTTTGCTCCTCCTCCTCAACTTATTTTTCCCTCCCATTTTTAGTCATGATACTCAAGTTAAAAACAAGAATGTTCTGATTAACTAAACCTCTGGAAATGAAGCAATTTTGTACCAAAATGGCCTGTGTTCTAGAACAAGCAGACCCACCTTTCATAAGGCAGGTGGATCAGTGTTAATATGCATGATGCAGGCCCATACACTTCTGAGACCTTGGACCCTAAATGGTTCAGTTGCCAGGGGCTAAAATAAGCAAGCACGAATAAACAAGCCTTCCTTCCAATTGTTTGCAAAGAATTAAAGATAAATAGTGCTGATTCTCCAAAACAACATTCTGCAGTCAGTGACATCTAGATAGCCCCTAGTCTCTCTTTCTTACCTGTTCCATCCTCCCACTAATCCAGACACCCCAGTGTTGTTGTACCCTGACCTCCTGCTCCTCTTCTCTAGGTAAGGGGAGGGCTGTACCCTCCACCTGGGTCACTGATTAGCTTCTAGGACCTTGGAGTCAAAGTGTTACCTCAGCCTGTAATTTGCATTGCAAGTCACTGCTTACTTTCTTATTTATTGACAAGGGGGCCATGGACTTTGCAGACAAAGTAAAGAGGTAGAAAAGTCCTTCAGGACTCAACTTACCCACCCTTGTTAGGCCAGCCTGGCTGAGGGGTCCTCTGCTGTTCCCCCAGGGGCCCGAATTCCAGGCAGCAGCCAGCACCAGTACTGCAGTTTCCTGCTCCTGCCCTGAGCTCCCGCAGGACTAAGCTTCTTGAGGCTGTTTCTGCCTTGTTTTGAACTCCCAGACACCAAATAAACACTCAATAAATGCTCATTGAAAGAATAAGTGAATGAATTAACTAAAGTTGAGAGGCAGAGGTCATGTTGCCCTCTTCAGTGACTGGAAAGATGAAAAGGAACATTACCCTTTATCTCCTTAACATCATTAAACGGCCTTTGTTCCCTGAGAGGTGCTAGAAACTTTGACCTACAAGGCAGTAGAAGCAGATCTACAAACACTGTCATCATATTTCTTCTGGCTCTAAGAATGTTAGCTTCAACCCTAACCTGGGGTTCTCCCAACCTAAGATTCCCAGATGCACATTTTATGTCTCATCAATAGGTTGATACCTATAGGAAGAGTCTGTCAGGTGTGCTTGATGTTTCATCATCTATCTTGTTATTCAGACAAACACTGATGAGGTCTGCTAAACTCCAGGCACAAAGCTGGGCTCCCAGGGCCAGCCGTCTTGTTGGGCTACCATTCAGTGAGTTGTCTCAGCCAGACTCCTTCACCATCTACACACTCATCTAGCTATCCAATTGATTTCCGGTGTTCCTTAGTTTTATAGATCTGTGAGAACAACATGGGTGTTTGGAACATATTTGTTAAATAAAGGCTTGCTGTAGTTTGGAACCATAGAAATACTAAAACTAAAGAGGATTGTGCTAGATGGTCTGTTTGCCCCCTCCAAATGGGCTCTCCACCCCTCCCACCCTGACCCTGTGCCCTGTGAGGCTAACCTGCAGGGACTACATTGATGGGCTCCTTGCCTGGGCTTCTAGTCAGTTGGGTTCAGCCAATGAGAGGCACCAACACGAGACTGAAGCATAGGTAGTAGCTGTGTCCCTCCTTGGTAGCACAGAACTCATTCTAAGTCCCAGTGTCTGCTGTGTCCCTTGCCCATTACCCTCTGGCTAGGGGTGTTATCATTGGCCTAGCTGGGTGGTAACAGTTTCTTGGCTTTCACAGCCCAGGGATACTACATTATCCCTGCCTGCCACCACCCGCACCTGTCTGTGTAGGACCAGCCTTCATCTATTTCCTGAAAGGACTCTGACACAAAAGTCATTCCTTTCAATCCACTGCGGTAGACTAGGAACCAGTCACAAGCCATCTTTTTTCATATTTCAGATGTGGAATCATAAGTTCCTGATGAAAGGGTCTACTTTCAATCTGTGGCCTCCATGGCTGTTTAGAGCCGTGTTGTGATTTTACTACTATCGGCATATAAGGACTGATTTTTTAAAAAGATATTCTATGGGTTAGACAAAATTATGCCATGATGAAGGTCAGGATTGAGACGCCAACTAAAATAACCGCACAAGGAACCAAGTGACAAATGCTTGACATTTCAAATTCCAAGGAGTCACAGCCAGTAGAATCAAGTTCAAACTTAGCTGTGAGGCTGACAGCTCCCTATTCTAGCTCTTTCCCCAAATCATACCCCTAATTAGGACAAAGTGCTGTTTCTAAGTACCTTGCACCCTTTTTGTTCATAAACGTTCCTCACTTGGAACATCTCCCCCTACTCATTTTTGTATGTCTAATTCCATCCCACCTTACAAGCCTAATGAGAGTGGCTCCCATAAATTATCATGGTTTCTATGATTATCCCAACCAGAAAGTAGCTGTTCTCCTTTAGATACTAGGAGCATTTTGTTTGAATTCACTCACATCACTTAACACTTACTTGTGCTAAAATGATTTGTGTCCAGGTGTTTTTCTCACTCCTAAGGCTTGATGAGCCCTGAGGGCAGGACAATGCTCACTCATCTTTGCTACCCCCAAGACTTATTGCAGTGCTTCAAAAATGGAAATTTCTAACTAAACATTTGTTGACTGACTAAATAAATGAATGAGTGAATTATTCTCAATTAAACTCACTTTCTAAGTTAAAAAAAACAAAAACAAAATAAAACATAGTTCACATTCTCATCCAGAAATAGCAAATTCATAAAAGCAAATGGCACTATATTTGAGGAGAAATATTTTCAGATTGCTTCCATATGTGTTTCTATATATAATGGTTTATGCAATACTTTAAATCAAATTCAACACCATGTGGCCATGTATATCTTCTGAGGCTCATAATGATGATTTAGGTCAGAGCTTAAAACAATAACAAAAAAGTTCTTAAAAGAGATTTGTTCTTAAAAGTGATTTATCCTTCAGTTCTGCTCATTCTCTCGATGCTTCCTTTCCAGGCTTGGCTCTAATGTTACTTTCTGCCTGTGACCTTCTCTTGCCTCCCCAGGCGGAACTGTCCTCTCTCCTGAGTTTTATGGTCCTTTGCTCGGACCTTTCTTGTGGCTTTTATCCCACTGCTCCATGTTATTTATGTGTCTATCTCCCAGTGAGGCCGGGAACCCTCCAAAGCAGGAACCCTGTGTTGAGCACCTACCTATCTTCCCAATACCTAGCATAGTACTGGCACAGAGTGATCCCTCAATAAATGTTCCCCGAATTGCATTGGCCTAATGCCAATTGCACACTTCGGCTTCAAAAACCCAACCCATGCTTTCTTTAGTTTCAAATCCTATGACATTTATGAACTCCAGGGTTGGAAGAACGCGCACACACACACATACACACACACCCCTGCTCTTCGGAAGTAGTGTCCAGATTCCTTATCTGTAGCCAACTATTTAACTGGATCCAAGTTTAGGTATCATGGATCACTTCACACCTTAACAATTCAGGAACATACAGTCTTACAGCTAAAATACGGAAATTGGGACAAGGTCATGCTTCAAGTCAAGGGATGGAAAGAGGAAGGAAAACTAGAATGGACTTAGTGTTTACTCTGTGCTCAGCCCCTGACATACCTTATTACTTTAAGTCTTCCCCAAATCTCTGGATCAGCTCAGCTCTACGAGCCCCATGTTGCATCAGGGCATCTCCAAGGGTCAATGGAGCCATCCTTCTTAGACAGCACTGGAGGCGGTTCTGTTGGAGTGAGTTGCAGGATGGGAACAGGGTCAGGTTCATCTCTAACATCGCCTCAAGCCACTGGTCCACTAATTCATCGCCTAGAGACTCACTGACCTTTCTGTGACCTAAAGCCCCCTCCCCCACCTTGATCTGGAACCTGGTGCATGCGGCTTCCTCTGCTGTGCTGATCTCCCCAAGTCTCCTCACCTGGCTAATTCCTACCTATCCTTTGAGCCACCCATGAGCTGATTAGAAACACAAATTCTTGGGGCCTACTGAATCAGAAGCTCTGAGGGTGGGACCAAGAAACCTGATTTTTAAACACACTCTCCAGGTGATTCTGAGGCAGATTAAAATTTGAGAAGTACTGTTTTCAGCTTTATCTTCACCGCCACCTTCTCAGAGACCCCTCCTGGACCCCAGCTCCCCAATCTTTATTATATCCTCAAGGTCATTCTTTCTTATAATAGCTATTCACTTGGCACATTCTGCAAATTATGAAACTGTTGGTATGATGAAAATCGATCTTCTTCATGCAGCTCGAGTTCTATGAAGGCAGGGACCACGTACACTCAAAGCCTTACACTGTGCTTGCCACACAGTTGGTACTTAATCAATGCTTATCTATTGATCAGTTTTTCCTAACCATACCCTGCTCATGAGCCAACCTGGCCATGAGACCCCAGAGTACTTCTTGAGCCCATTGTGTGGACTTTTGCCTCCAGCCATGAAAGACAGCATAATAGAAAGCCAAGCCTCATGCATTCACTATCCAGAGTGAGGACCACCCATGATTCCGTGTGACACAGCTTCTCTTTCTTTTCCACTGCTGAGAAACCACACATAGACATTTATGTGCTGGGGAGGGGGCATAGGTAAGACAATCAGGGGTGGGCAAATCTACTAAAACAACTGTTTCTCAGCAGTTTGGGTAAACAACTTAGTGAAGGAGGGAATTCAAATCATTAGCTAGGAGATTTTCAGGTTCTCAGTGGATTGTGACTACTACTTTTCACCTGGAGTTATTCCAAAGCCAGCACAGATGCTTCACTGTCTCTATTAGCCAGTGACTTATTCTGTATCAGGCCTCATGTGTATAATATGCATTCAGCGTTCACTTTCCACCTCTTGTTCAGGCAGGTAAGATGTTTGGATTTCAATTTCCTCAAAAAAAACTTTTTTTAATATTTTATTTATTTTTTAATTTCATGTATTATTTTTAGAAAGAGGTGAAGGGAGAGAGATATCCATGTATGGTTGCCTTTCACCTGCCTCCAGCTACAGACCTAGCTGGAGACCTGGCTTGCAACCTGGTTATGTGCCCTGGCTGGGGAATCGAACCAGTGACCTTTGGGTTCGCAGGCCAGTGCCTTATCCACTGTGCCACCAGCCAGGCCAGAAAAACATTTTTTAAAGATGCATAGTTTTCTCCTGATGGTTCCTAGAACATCTCTGTGAGATCCCTCTCAACAGCAGGGTCACCGATGCGTCATCTAGCCAAGTCTGCACGGCACAAGAACACCCAGGGCAGCACCCAGAGGGCCATGGGCAGCTAGAAGCCATGGTAGAAGTTGAGGGTAACGGGTGCTGTGCCTCATAAACCATACCTCAGTGTCCCCTCTCCCAACCTGAGACAAGATCCGGTTCAATGATCCTCGAGGCAGATGGAAGATAAAAATAGTCCTGGCTCAGACAGCCCCATCCCCAAGCTGACTCCACCTTGAGAGGCCCAGTGAGGATCAGACCAGCCACATTTCCATGTTCCTCAGCTCTTCTTTTCCCACACCTGCTCATGAAGACAGTTCCTCTCCCCACACTGTGACCCTGAGTCCCAGGACTCACTGCCCCTTTGCCCCATATCTTAACCTGCACAGTCATATCTGCTTGGTCAGCACTCAGATTCCCCACCTGAGAAGCTTTCCACAAAGAAAACTCGGAGAGCTGGAACCACATGGCTAGGCTAAGACTTAAAAGCAGACTGTCTGTGGAGCCCTCCAAGGCCCAGTCCGAGTTGGGCTGATGAGGGAGCCCCTGCTCTGTGCTAGGTGCTGCAGAATGTTTAGTCTTCCTGCTCTCATTCACTCCCACAATGACTCTGTGACAGGCTCAGCAGCTCCTTTTTACAGCTGTGGAAACTGAGGCTACAGAGTTTAAGCACCTTCCCCAAGGCACAGAGCTAAGAAATGCCTTGCACTTGTTTCCAACAACCCTCTGAAGAGATTTGAAAAAGGGATTTCTAAATGACACCAGCATCCCAATATTAAAGGTAGAACTCAACCAGTTGTATCCTGAGGCCATGGGATCCGCTTAGTCTTTCCTCTCCATCATGTTTGCTTCCTGCAGCCTTGTGTTACTTCCGCCCTGTGGGGTGGATGGAAATAGCCTTGTGTCCTGTTCATCCTCCTCACCCTTGGCCCCCACCTCCACCCCAGCACCCAGGAGAATGCACCTGATATACTTGCTCAGTGGAAGCATTTGAGGCAGGCTAGTTAAACAGACACAGAAGGGCGTCTATAGTGGACTGTTGCAGATGGAATTCCAAAGGCCTGTCCCTAACTGTTGCCCAAGAAGACAGCCCCTTTCCCCCGGGCAGCCCCTGAACTTCTAGGGCAGATCAGGGTGAGATACCAGGACGGCTTCACAGGTGTTCCCTCTGGCTTCCTACACTGTTTTTCTATACTATGTTCACCTAATCTGACTGAGAAAAGTGACACAGAATTGGAAGACAACAAACACCAAGCCAAGCCTATGAACTATAGAATATTCAATAAAACACAGATCCAGTTTTATTGGTGCTACAAGAAACCTTTGTTTCAAAAACAAAACAAAAACAAACAAGACATCCAAAGTAAATGAGGAGAAAATTCACTGACACCCATTTCTAAATATCCTGAAAGATTTCAGGTGACAGGAGCTGGCACTGTGCCATCTCTAAGGGCATGGCTGTGCTTGTGTTTCTTGGTTTTTAAATCCTCAGACTGTTAATTTACTAACTGGGAAGGCCTTAGGCCTCTCTTATCAGGCCTCTACATCAGAATTCTGAATAACAAACATCTTCTGAACTGAGTATAAGGAAGTTGAGATTTCTCTGGGGTCAGAGGCTGGAAAACATTGTTGAAAAGCTGGCTACAGGATGCCTAACTGAAGTAATGCAGGTCTATGTACACCCAGGAAGGTCTTTCATTCCAGAGTGAGGACCACATTAGAGGCACTGTCTCGACTTGAGGGTGCAGGAGGTAGCTAAGGGAAGCTGGTCACATGGTTGAAGGCAGCCCTAGTCCAGCCACAAAGCAAGGAGCTCCGTTCACTGCTGGACACAGATACCATTCTCTTCTCCATCCTAGGCATGCCCCCAAAGGCTGTTTATGCAGATGGGACAAAACTGCCCTTGCTCCAATGTCCCCTAATTGCTCCTGCCATTCCTTCCAGACCCTTCTCTTCTTCTGAACCTGCCCTGCCCTTGAGGGGTAGGACTGGGGACCCTGCAGGGCTTGAACAGTGGAGTGGTCCCTGCAGAGGTGGTTCTTGGCCAGGAAGCTGGAACCACGCTCCTGGTGCCCAAGCCCAGCTTCATGCCCAGACAGCAACCAGGGCTCTGTGCCAAGGCTGCCGTGCGGCCTCACTGCTCCCTGGCCTCCCTCCAGCACCCATGCCAGGAAGGAACAGCCTGTCACCAGTGCAGAGCGGGCAACAGAATGCCTCGAGCTCTGACTTCTCGAGAAGACCTGCCCTATGGGAGCATGCTCCCTTTTGCCCAGTTTAAGGGTCAGTTCAGAGGTTCAAAAGAGAGGCAGGCAGGTGGGAGGATAGAAATAAACAACAATCCTGTAGGGAGGGACCCTGGCTTCAATTTTAAAATATTGTTTTCCAGGCTCAGGCACAAATTCACTTGTCATCACTTGGGTCCTAACAGAAGAAAAAATACAATGGAAAATTAGATCCTGTGTCACAATGTCATGGGTATAAATAAAATGAAAGGCAAGCTTGACGTCAGTAATGAGGATTCTCACATTCCACTTCACTTCCTCATCACCAAATATGCAGCTCAATTTACCCCCTTGGGTGGTGGGAACGGGTCAGTGTACACAGGTGGGGGCTGAGATGCTGCAGGGACCACATTTCTTTTTCCCCCAAGACTCTGCAGGAGCCCTGGGTGAACAGCCCTACAGGGTGGCCCTCACTCCTGTGCTGAGTGTTTCCTGACATGCGAGTGGCATTCTTAGCAGATGTCACAATTCCTCCCACTCATGCTCTCAGCCTCCCCCAGCCTCCAGTCTCCCATTCAAATGTCCTTCCTTGAGGCAGCCAACTTGTCCCTTCGCCAGACTTCCTGGGAATAGGTTGAAGGGCATTTCTCTTTCTGGAGAAGAGAAAAGAGAATGCAGGAGGGGAGAACGAGTGCCCCCTTGCAGGGGAGAGGGCTGGGGTAGCTGGTGGTCTCCACTGGCCCCTTAACTCTGACGTGCCACTGAAAAGTGTGTGCAAAACAGCCTTGTGACATTGACTCCTGTTTCAGAAATATTCTGGAATAGGATGATCCACAGCAACCCTGTGGCAAATAATTCGGTGGTACAACGCCATCCCACCCTGCAGCCAAGTTCTCTTTTTGTAAATCTAGGTATTCCTCCACTAGATTTTTCTTAAAGTGTTACGTATCCCTGTACCCGAAAAGCCAAAAATAGACATGGTCTGCTGTATAATCTATCACACCTTTGTTACCAAAGGGTGTCTGACTTCAAAGCACACTGAGGAATGTTGACAAGCAGCACCACACTTCCAGACAAACCAATAAACATTAGGAGAGGCAAAATGGCTGGTGTGTGCCCTCATCTGGTTTTCTGTCTTGACTCTTAGTGGGTAGCATTGCGCCTAGGATAGTCATGGAGTCTCTTTCCAATTCATATGCTATGTGAGTCAGCCCCCCTTCCCGCCCCTGACGTTAGCTCTTTGTTCTGGAGTCACTATATTCAACAAGACTTTGGGGACCTCTCCCTCCTCTGTGCTGGGGACTGGTCATGAGTATGCCCCAATGCTGGCCATCTATCTGATCTGTGAAGGACGTGATTGGCAGCAGCACAGTGGGGCTTTGAGGGGAGAAAGTGCCGTTGGTGTCCAATAGGTAAGTTAAAACCCACATCCACCACTTTCTAACTCCTGCCTTTGCCTACCTCAGAGGTTCACGAGCATGACGCAGCCACTGCAGTGCAGGCCCCTTCTCTTCCACACTCACCAGCTCTGCACCTGCTGCCTAGAAAGAAAACACAAAATGGGAAAGAAAATTACTGTTGCGTAGACACACAAGGTACTGTTCATTCTGCCCCCGCCCTACACATACACACACACACACACACACACACACACACACAAGTACACACTAATATGACTTTAGATAGGTGTGATTATTCCAGGTCACAAATTACAGTGCTATTTTTAGGGCTAGATTTCAAACTCTGCTCCACTCAGGAAGAAGTAGATTAGATTCATAATGGACAGAAATAGCATTTGGTCATTTTCTTCTCCGTGTGTGCTCAGTGGGGCAGAATTTGGTTGTACCTGTACCTCAGGCACTTCTGATTTTGTGTCCCACTACGGCTGCTGAGGACAGCTCTGTGGCCTAAATTCTGGGAGACCTATTTTATAAGATGTGTTTTTGAGACTACAGAAGGTTTTTTTCTTTACCATAAGAATCTCATGAGGGAATACTGTTCAAAACTTGAGCCAGAATGTGAAGTGCAAGGAGTTGGTTTCTTCCCATCATCTTTCCTGTGTCCTCTCCCTAACTTAAGCATCCAGCACCCAAATACCACATGTGGCTTCCAGAACCCTCAAAGACAGTCCCTGTCTGTTTTGACATTGTCCAAGCTCTCCTCTTCCTTACATCTCAAAACTCAGTCTTCCTATAACCCTTCCTGCCAAGATATTCTATCTGCTAGATGGGTATGGGTGAACCATGAGGTGAAATGGAAATTTTATTCCAGCAGGGTGAAGGTTTTGGGTTTTGCAATTTGTTTGTTTTGTTCTTTGTTGTTATGATCATTAAAAGAAGCCCAGCTGTTTGTGTCAGATTCACTTCAGGCTCCTCTCCCGCCAGGAGAGAGAACAGCAGGAGGCAGGAGCCTTGTTTTCTCCTTTGAGGCTGAAATTTCCCCAATGTACTGAGGGGCCCGTCCCCCTTCAGACCCAGAATATGCTGGAGACAGCTGGGACTGCCTTCCAGAGCACAGTGTCAAAACCTCAGGAGTTCTGCCCAATGGGTGTTAAACACTGCCACTATTAACAGTTAAATTAGGCACAAAGTGAATTATATTAAACACAAAGGTCATCAACGCTAGACCACATCACTTCTTAATCATTTCACTTTTTTCACCCTTACCAATGCACTTGAAGTTAATTACGCCCATTAGACCCGTGTGGGGAAAATACTACACACAGTGCGTTACGGCACCTCTCTTCCCAACTCCTTGTCCAATGACATCACACTGGTAGCTTTAATTCAGCCATGGTGGGTGGGAGTATTTACACCAGAGAATTTGGTAAACTCTACAAATCAGGGCTTTATTTACTACTCCTATCCCCCAAACCAGTTGGTAAGCGTTGATTCTCACACCATTATTATGTCTTGCAGGGGGCTTAGGACCAAGCCTGCAGTCAGCTAGGAGTGCTAATATCCAGCTTCATGGATGTGGGGAGATGTCTGCAGAACCTCCCAAAAGCTCTGCCTCTGCTTCCCAAAGCCACGCTGCCTAGATAACCTCTGACACTCCTAGTCACTCTGCTGCCTCCCTCCCCTACCAGAGATACCTGCGCTTCCCCTGCATTCACTCCCACTCTCACAGTCAACACACTCTGCTTAGGGTGAACCACTAACTGCAGTACAATTCTGGGGATGATTCTGAGAGTCTGCTAGCCTAGGGTGGGAGTGGAGGTTCTGACTATGAAGGAGGAAGCAGCAGTCATTAGAATGTTTGGGGTCTAAGGTTACTATGCATACCATCTCTTACCATTTGGTACCATAAGTTGACTTCAAAGCTGGGAGATATTTGGTATACCCTCCACTCTAGACTTTCTTTTCTTCCTTCCTTTCTTCCTTCTTTCCTTCCTTTCCTTCCTTCCTTTACTTTCTTCCTTCCTTCTTTTCCTTTCCTTCCTTCCCTTTCTTCCTTCCTTCCTTTTTTTTTCTTTTTTGGCAAACACAAACCAGAAGATTGAGTGAAGGGTTAAGCAAATAGAAGTCAACCTACAGAGCAGATCTCCAGTTTTTAGGACATGTAACCTATTTTTTTTCAAAGTGAAGTGAGTCGAAGTGAATTGTCCTTAAAGGAATACGTACACAGTGTTTTGCACTTTAAAAAGCCCTATCACATTTATTATTACATAGTTTTCAGAATAACACTGTGAGATGGGTTTAATACACACCTTACATGTCCTATTATAATCAAAAGGGGCCTGAGACATAGACACTGCCTAACTGTTGCCCACTGCCTAGTATGTAAAAGAACTGGAATTAGGTGCCACAGTGCCAGCTGGTTTTGAAAATGTCATCCTTACAGAGGCACCAAGCATGACATGCCAATTATTTTAACTGGAAGTCAACCAAGTCAACCCATGTGCTATCCTCTCTCTCTCCCTCCTCCAAGGACTCTCATGTTAGCTTTCCACCTGATTCCATGGCATTGAGCTATTTAGAGATTCATCCTGGCCATGTAGACAACTTATTTACTAGAAAACGAGATTAGAGGATGACCTTCAGTGTCCTTAACAGATGGCATCAAAGTACAAAAAGAAGACACAAGGCCACGGGACCACAAGGCTACCATGGTCACCAGGGAAAGCTGGACATGCTGAAGAAGCTCTGCTCACAAAACAGAGTATGGAGCTCTTAAAATGTGACTCCACATACCATAAACATCCAACAGCATGTTATGATACTATGGTTTATTAATTCCTCACAAAAACTAGATGACATTAAGCCATATTAATTTGCTGGCCAACTGAGGGTAAGGGAGAGAGGACAGCTTTTGCAAAACAGCTGCTTTCCTCGTCCTTGGGCCGGACCCAAGGAACTGGGGGAAAGAAACTCCTTACTATATCCTTGCAAGTAAGAGATTTTGTTTTGCACACTGGGACTGGAAACTTTTGTACCAAACTGTTAATAGTGGTTGAGGGAAAATGAAGATATTTTGTTTTCCAAAGTCCCCCTATCAATAAACAGATTTCAGTTGATAACCACCCTTTTTTTTTTTTTTTAGTCTTTCTTAAACTTTCAAAAACACAATAGCACCTTAAATTTATAAAACCTTTGCAAAATGTTCTTGTCCATTACTTAAACTGAGCCCTGTGAATAGGAATCCTATCATTAAAGAAACTAAAGCAAAATCTCCCAAAGATGAAAGAAATGCATGGGCATTACTCTAATGAGGGACTGCTATGCAAGCCTATCTCCAATGCCCTTGCCCTCTAAGTTGCTGTGTTTGTTTAGGGTCCTCAGAAATATTGCTCCTGACCCTCGTGTCTACCACACAATGGAGTTCAAAAGGTATTCTGTTTATCATTGTCTTGGTGTTTATTTACATGCCTGCCTCATGGGTAAAATCAGTGGTGAATGGCTACTTTGAAAGGGAAGATAGAAATCATTTTAATGTACATTTCCCATGAGTAAGATTAACCTGTCTTTTAACCTGTCTTTTTTATTTGAAGTCAAGTATATTTAGTCCTTATATGTTAGTTAAGTATACTTAAGCCTGGTTAAAGAAAGTACGGGAAACAATTCTTTGTGCAAATAAGTCAATCAATACTAAGAACAGTTGTGAATAAATCTTTGGGGAGTTAACTTTAACAGATTTTATTTATTTACTTTTAGAGAGGTGCAGAGGGAGGGAGAAAGAGAGGGAGAGAAACATCAATGTGTGAGAGATGCATCAATCGGTTGCCTCTCACACACCCCCAATTGGGGTCTGGCCCACAATCCAGGTATGTGCCCTGACTGGGAATTGAACCAGTGATCTTTTGGTTCTCAGAACAGTGTTCAATCCACTGAGCCACACCAGCCAGAGTAGGGGATACCTTCAGACTTGTACCCTGTCTAATTTACAAATTAGACCCCTACAATTTGGAAAATTAGCTCATTTTCTCTCTACTGGATGGTAATGGGCTCGCCTGGTACCTTCAGTATTCCTGTTTCTATATTATTCTCACCAAGTAAACATGACTTCAATGTTAACATCAAAAATATTCTCACAGATATTAAGAGGGTTAATAAACTTAATCTTGGTGATTATTCCACACTATACGAGATCTGTCCCTAAAGTATCAAGCCAATGTGAGTCTAATTAAAACAGCTTACGAGGCTGATACATTCGGGACCCACCTCATATATGTATATCAAATCATTACATGCTTCAAGTATGTAATTATATTTTTCAGTTATTCCTCAATAAGTTTGGGGGGAGGGAGAAAAATGGATATTCACATTAAACCTAAAGAAAACATCAAGATGATCTGGTGAGGAAAGGTAGGCTGACTTGAAGAATATAATTCAATTTAACATATCATTGGGGAAAAGAGAGAGAAAAAGAAAGGAGGAAAGGGAAAAGAGGAAGCGAGACAGAGAGCAAGACAGTATTCACAGTACAAAACAGAAAAGATATTAGCAGTGCTAAGTGTATTCAGCTGTTCCCAAGGCTGGAAAACAGAATAAAAGGACAAGAACTGACCCAAGTATCTATAAATATTTTAATATTTAATAAACATGGTGTTTCAAATTGTAGGAGGGGGAGGATGGAATATCAATAAATGTTACCAAGATATTGCTAACAGTCTTGAAAATTAATTCAAATAGATTAAAATTTTTTAATGTTTTTATTTCTAATTTAATTTTAATTTTAGGTTTAAATTTTAACATTATAAAAATACCAGAAAATTACAAATGAATAGTGGTATAAAGCTCTTTAACTGCCCACTGTAATCTGCAGCAGCCCACTGGTGACCTCCAAGTTGTTCTCGCATTGTTTCAAAGGAATGCAGCATGTCTCCTTATCCAGCAGGAAAACCACAAGTTAAATCCTACCTCCTTCCTTAAGCCTCTCTTGATTACCCCACTCTGAAATGGTCTTTCTCTCATTAACCCTACATTACCTATCAGCAATACTCATTCTGGTATTATACTCAATACTCAGCTTGTCTTTTGTCGCCTTAAATTACTATATACCTTCTAGGATCAAGGTTTACTCCTTGTGTAATCACATCTTTCCTCCCCACAGATTTGTCTGTTTCTTTACATCCCACACAGTCCTAGGCAGGGTAGCCAAAGGTCTCAGAATCTGAGTTCCAGAGTCAGGGTAAGAATTCCCACTCTGCCAGTTACTAGCTGGTGACCTTTAAAAGTTGCCCAGCTTCTATGTACCCTCCTTATTTACAAAATGAGGGCAAAAGTGGCAGCTTTTCCAGAAGCTGTTATGAAGGTGGAGACAAATGCATGGCAAGCGTTCAGCACAGTGCCTGAAATGTGGTAAGTGATATTACGTACATGTCAACTATTAGTATGTAAGTGCTTAGTAAATACTCGCTGATTGAACGGCTCTAATGGAGAACAGTAAATAAATACAGTGCTGCTCTAGACTAATATAAATGCCGTGCTGTCCTGAAAAGAAGCAGCAGAAACCTGGAGGCCTCATGAGGCAACAGGATCCACAGAACAGGTCAAATATTGTCATTGCACCTAGGAGTCTGGGTGCGGAGGAGCAAATGTGGGGAAGAAAGTGCACAACTGAGGTTTTATAAGACAAATAAATTATTTGAATATTAATTTATTTAACAAATACTGGGCACTGATTGTGTGCCAAGAAAAGAAATGTTTTGGAGTTAATTAAGAGTATTCTATCTAGGGTGTGGTCTCACCTCTCCATATCAACCCACAGAGCTGCTCTAGTTCAAACTTCGGTCACTTCCGGCATAAATCCTTGCGATTCTCTCTGAACAGGTTTCATGCCCACCCTGTTAGAAGAATTTTTTAAAAACACCTGAACACTTTATTCCCTTTTAGGAGCTCCCCACTGCTGGGGTGGTCTGTCCCTCCTGGATCCACACACACAAGGGTCTCCCACCTCCAAGTATACTTGGGAGACAATCGTCCATGGATCTCTACCTAGCAGTTTCCTCCGCTCCCTTTAAGAATCAGCTCAGGTATCAAGCTCCCTTGGGAGGTGTCTATCAGAGCTCACCTGGAAATACGGAAACCACATTGTGTATTCAAATATTGAGAGTAGTTTAGGGGGTTGGTTTCACAGGTGATGGAAAAACTGCCACTAACCAGGACACAGTGAGGTAACTCAGAGATCACTACCAGCAAGCAGCTGCTACCACTCCTAGGTTGGAGGGGCAATTGGAGCAGGTTAGCAGAGCCTAGGGCCCATGACCACCCCGTTAAAGCTGGACCCCAGAGGACCTGCCAAGTAAGAGATGGAGATGGATGTAGTGCACACCCAGATGCTTTGAAGGTTTTAAAGACACAACTCAAAGCAGAGAAGAACTGAAAGAGATACCCTGATTTTTCGATCTTCCCTTTCCTCCAGCTGGTCACCATTGTCTCTCATTGGCAAAACCAGCAGAACCTGGCAGACACTGAACCTGCAGGTTCCCTGTGCTCCCAGCCGCAGAGCATCCTGAGGCAGATCCCCACTTTCTTTTCTCTGTTCCCCCAACTCTGAACCTAGTTTTTTATAGCCTTGATCCCCTGGGCTATGATTCCCCTGTTTACAAGTCTGTTTTCCTTAACAGATATGTGGTAAGACCACAAGCTTATTCATCTTGGTATCCTCAGCTCCCCGGCATAATTCACAGTGCATAATAGGCATTTAATCTTTGTTGGATATTTATCGAAAGGAAACTCCTGGGGTTACTCCAGTTAGACCTTCTTTTCCAGCTCCTTGTTTGATTTACCTACCTTGGCTGTCTGTACTCTCAGCACTTAAAGATAAACCGAAAATGAGCTTGGGATCCAACTCCCAGGGTTTGTAATTCATAGCCTTATACAGATTTAAAACTCCCAACAACAAATCACAATAATTATTTATACTCAGAGCACCATCAACTTATCAACCTTCTACCCTCCCATAGCTACATGAAAATTATCCATGGCAATTCTCCCAAATCTCAAGATACCTTCCCTGTACCACCCAAGATGCTTCTAGGCTGCCTCTTCCCTGCTGTTACATTAATCAGTGTGCTCAGGGTAAACAAACTAATTTTAAAATCAGCTTAAGCAAAACATAATTAGGAAGATAAATTCATTGCCCCCAAAATTGCATAATGAATGCCCAAGGAGAAATTATTTTTATGCTTCACCATTTTTATTTGTGTAATGTTTTCTCTTCCATCATTGCCGACGATACTTGGTTCATCTCTGGTAGGTCAATAACTAGAGAACTGAACTTCTGACATTGATGGTGTGTACATTGATTACCAAAAGAGAAAAATTAGCTTTTTTGTTTTTCTCATCTTGAATTTATAACACCAGCCTAGTAGTTTAGGAGGGGAGAAATACAGGAATAGACAACCCCTGTAATTATAATCAGATAATCAGTATTCAACTTTTGGTTCTGATTTATTGCTACCATCATGGGTAAGTTAGGTAACCTCTGAGAAAGCAGTTTCTTCACATGTAAAATGAAGATGACTGACAATAACACCTAATTCAATGACAAGGAGAGTCAACACAAGCTCACTATCTGGTCAGTCCTAAGCACGCATATGAATTAATTCCTTTCATCTTTCCCACAATTTAATGAATTATCTACTATTATTTCCACTTTCCATGCAAAGAAACAGACACAGAGAATTGAAGTAATACATGCAATAGGTTTTAAAATTTGAGTGTGACTTTTTACATAATAAGTGCTAATTTTTTTTTGTTGTTACAAGTTCTCCTCCCCACTGCTCCCTGCAAAATTAACTAATCTTTATAGAAACCTTTTCTTATTGAAGCTCCTTAGTCAAGAGGCCTGGATCCTTCACTCCTAGCTCTGTACTCACTATACTCTGTGCTTAAGTTTCCCCTGTGTTAAAATCCAACATCAGATATCACGTTTTTTTTTTTAATTGGGGAATACCCAAAGATGGCAGCATAGGCAGACATGGCTTGCCTCTTTGTACAAATGCATCAAAATTACGATGAAAAATATAGAAAAACCATCACTCAGAACTATCAGAAATCAAGTTAAATGGAAGTCTGACAACTACAGAATTAAAGAAACTACATCCATCCAGACTGGTAGGAGAGGTGCAGATGCAGAATTGACTGGTCTCTCATCCACGTGTGCTGGACAGAAAATCAAGAAGAATATCTTTGGGGATGAGGAATACCAGCCTCACACCAGGCCTCCCAGCCCAGGATTCCACTGTCAGGAAGGTAGGTCCCCACAACTTCTGGCTACAAAAATCATCAGTGATCTAGTTCAGTGGAAGAAACTGCTGGAGCTCCAAACAGTTCCTCTTAAAGACCTACACATTGACTCACCTACTGAGACTCACTCCCTCTGAGCTCCAGCACCAGGGTAGCAGCTTGAAAGGCACTACTAGTGTACAGGGAGAAACTGAAGTGTCCAACATCAAGGTGAGCAGAGGCCATGGCCCCTTTCCTAAACCCTCCTCCCACAGAGCTGGTAAGTTGTTGCCACATCTGAGACTCCATCAACCTGGCTAACGCTATTTGACCCACCTTGGAGATCCCCAAAGACTCCTCCCCACTCAACTTACAGGCCCACCTAAACTGCTTTTCCATATGAACGGCCAGTCTGCTCAGGCTTCACAACTTCCTAAATCCTATGAAACAAGCAATGGCTGGCCTCAGTGGCTCCAGGCAAGGCACTACCAGCAGTCAGCTTTGATTCAGAGCTTGGCTTCCCCTGGGAATCTCCAAGCCCAGCACAAGTAGCAGCATCTCAGATTGCTTTAGAGCTCAGGCCAGGTGGCCCCAGGCAAAATGCAGGTGGAGCTGACCTTAACCTAAACCACCCAGAAAATCCTAAGCCAGCGTACCCAGTGGACAGCTGCAGACCACATCAGAGCACCATCACCCTGCCCCTACATAGCTGATACTCCACAGAACATGAAGGTTGGTGGTGAGTGGTCATAGTAAGTCTCTGGAGCTGACTGACCTGGGTAAATCCCTCCCATTGCTCTGCCAGCACCAACCAAGGCTCAACTGCAAAAGGAGGGTGTACTTATCCCTTATGAAGGGCATATCTCAAGCATCCAGCTTGGATGATAGGGGAGATTGTGCCACTGGACCCTACAGAACACCTATTGCATTAGGCCATGCTACCAAAACACAGAGGCAAAGCAGCTCTACCTAACTAATACACAGAACCAAACACAGGGAGGCTGCCAAAATGAGGAGACAAAGAAATATGGCCCAAATGAAAGAACAGATCAAAACCCCAGAAAAAAACAACTAAAAGGAGATAGCCAACCTATCAGAAGCAGAGTTCAAAACACTCATGATCAGGATGCTCAGAGAACTCATTGAGTATGGATAGCAAAAGCATAAGGGAAGAAAATAAAGGTTATACTAAGTAAAATAAAGAAAAATCCACAGGGAAATAACAGTGAAGGGAAGGAAGCTGGAATTCAAACCAATGATTTGGAACACAGGAAGAAATAAACATTTAACTAGAACAGAATGAAGAAACAAAAATTAAAAAAATGAGGAGAATATAAGGCGGCTCTGGGACATCTTCAAAAAAGCCAACATCTGAATCACAGGGGTGCCAGAAGAAGATAAGGAAGAGCAAAAAATTGAAAACTTACTTGAAAAAATAATGAAAGAAAACTTTCCTAATTTGGTGAAGGAGATAAACATATAAGTCCAGGAAGCATAGAGAGTCCCAAACTAGTTGGACCCAAAGAGAACCACACCAAGATACATCATAAGTAAAATGCCAAAGGTTAGAGATAAAGAGGGAATCTTAAAAGCAACAAGAGAAAAGAAGAGAATTACCTATAAAGGAGTTCCCTTAAGACTATCAGCTGATTTCTTGAAAGAAACTTTGTAGCCAAGAAGGGACTGGCAAGAAGTATTCAAAGTGATAAAAAAACAAGGACCTACAACCAAGATTACTCTATCCAGCAAACCTACCATTCAGAATGGAAGGACAGATGAAGTGCTTCCCAGACAAGGTAAAGCTAAAGGAGTTCATCATCATCAAGCCCTTATTATATGAAATGTTAAGGGACTTATTTAAAGGTAAGAAGAAAATCAAAACTATGAACATTAAAATGACAACAAACTCACAACTATCAACAACTGAATCTGAAAAACTAAAATTAAAACAAACTAAGCAATTAGAACAGGAATAGGATCATAGATACAGAGATCACCTCAAGGGTTATCAGCGGGGAGGGGGAAGGGGAAGAATGTGGGAAGAGGTTCAGGAATTACGATGCATAATTGGTAGGAATAAGCTAGACAGGGGGATGTTAAGGATAGTATAGGAAATGGAGAAGCCAAAGAACTTATATGCATAACCCATGGACATGCACTAAAGGGGGATTGCTGGAGGTAAGTGGGGTACCAGGTGGTGGGGGGCAAAGGTGGAAAAATTGGGACAACTGTAATAGTATAATCACTTAATTACTTAAACAATTTTTGTCAGTGTTTCAAAATCAAATTTCTCTCTCTCTCTGTCTCTCTCTCTATCTCTCTCTCTCTCTCACACACACACACACACACACATATACGCACAGATTTTTAGGCTTCTCTTGAAAAATGGGCCCATCTGGCTACCTGGGCTCTTATTCACCTCAAATTGAATGTGGCCACCTCTTTCACAAGGGGCAAATATTCCTTGTCATTGTCCCTATTTCTCACACTCTATGCAGACATATGAGCCTAACAACCTCTGGACTCAATGATCATTAAGGTCTCTCCTGTCTACCACTAAAGTCCATGATTCCCTAACACTTGAAGGTATTTCCCAGAGCAATTACCCACTGTCGGGCACCACAGATTTTCACTGAATGCTGTCACATAGGGTAAACAATTCATACTATTTTAACTGGGACTTTCCCTTTTTTAGGCTAAAAGTCCTGCATCCCGGGAGATTCTTTGATCCCTGGCAACCAGACGTGTCACCCTATGCATCACACCACAGAATCACTCCTGAAACAGCCCCTCCCATCTGGGAAATGAGGACTCCATATTGTACCCTCGTGTTCCCAGGTCTCCTTGGGCAACTCTTCAGTGCAGGGACAGCATGCCTAGCATGCCCCCGCTGTGCATTTGCCTAGACCTGGTCATATTGCTGGTTCTCCTGATGGGACTCTATAAAATGTTAGGTAGGTCACTCATTCTCTGGGCCTCTCTGCTCTACCATTTAGTCAACAATATTTGTTAAATGCCTTCCATGTGCCAGGCATCATTCTAGGCACTGAGGATACAGCAGTGAATAAACACCAATAAGGTCCCTGATCTTAAGAGAATTCACAGCTGGAATAGAAAAAAAAAAAACAAAAACAGTAAATCAAGTAAAAAATATCTGATAAAATTTCAGATGGTGATAATGCCATAAAGAAACCATTGGCTATAGAAAAAAATGTAAAGCCCACAGGACCACAAAGGGCCATTAGCAATTTTGATGGGGGCCAAGAAGGACCAGAAATGTGTCATGGTTTTACCCAGCTAGCCATTTTGGGCAATATAAAATTCTTAACTTTGGGGTCATTTGATTTGAGAGATATATGTAACTATTTAATTTTTCAAGTATAAGATCTTTAATTCACAGTGATATTGATATGGCTACAATCCATATCAATATCAATCTGAGTTTTACATAGATGGATTTGAAATTTATCAAGTCAAATCCTCCCAAATAACAGCACAGGGGTTGGGAAAAGAGAGAAACTGAGCTTATTAGCAAATCTGACATTTTTTTTTTTCGGGTGGTGGGGTGGTGGTGGGGGACAAATCTGACAATTTTATTAAACAAAGTGCGGCTGGTGTAAGAAAGGTGCTGAAGCCAGAAGCATAAAAGTGAATGAATGAATGACCTATCCAATACCTGCTCCCCTCCCCCACAGAAGAGTTGTGTACTGTCTCAGTAAAGGAAATAACACTTTATAACACTAAATAAGAGAAACAGGTACATACAGTATGCCATTCATCACATAAACAAGTATTGAGTACTTATTATTGTATGTACCAATGCTATTATAGATGACGAGAGAAGGTGATACTGGGGAAGTTTAACATGTTTTTGTGCTTAAAATAGCCCTTATTCTACTTTTTTATTATAAAATAATAAGTTGCTTTTCATAATTTTGAAGTTTTAAAAAGTAACACAAGTCATCCTTTAAGCCAGGGACATGGGAAGGGGGAGGGGATGCCCTCGGACTGAAAAGGGCCCCTTTAAGCAATCCACTTTGCTTACACAAGCAGGAGGCTCAGAAGTGAAGGCCTATGGAGAGACCCTGTTTGTCCTCCAGTCAAATAAGCAGATTTCCTCAGGAAGAGCCCTTGCATTCCCCTTCCCCTCCGTGATGCCAACGCACTGGCCCTCCAGAGAAAGGCAGTGCTGTCCCACGTCCGGACAGGAGGACGGAATAGGGGTTGGGAATGGACAGGCTTGGGCTCTGCTGAGAGAATCCAAGAGCTTCTGCAGCTTACACCTGTGCGTCATAGCAGCTGATGCAGTCCGTGCCCCACACCTGTGCTCCTCCAGATGCGCTTTGCTCACAAGCCTGGGAGAAACGCTTCCCCTGAGCTAGGCCCACTGTACCCACAAGTAAGCCCAGCAGTTTGTGGCTGCTCCAGCCAGACGGATTAAAATCCAGCTCGTCCATCTTGAGCACTGTACCGAGTGAGTCTCTAAAGCCAGGAGCAGGGCACACCTGCCAGTCTACACCCTGCTCTAATGGACTTTACAAAGAGTCCATTGTGCACAATCTAATCTAAGACAGAGCCAACACACCCATGTGGCCATTCACCCCACCAGTGTGGGCCAGTTTCTCAGAGCAAATGCTGGTTAGATAGAAGCAAACATTTGCAGTTAATAGATGAGTCCAAGTCAGGCACAGCATTTGTAAGTACCTGTAACCTGGGTCCTGATTGCTTGGAAGAAAAGGAAAATTAGTTTTGCATGTTACCCATTAGTGACTGAGATTTGCTGCTTTCCAGGAGAACTGGAGGAAGAGGGAAAGGGTGGGAGACTTCAGGTTCCGCTTTTATTCATTCATTTCCTAAACACTGGTTGTGTCTGTACTGTACACCCAACACTGTGCTCTATACCTGGGGAGAACTGAGCTTTAGATGAAACCATTCAGGGTTCACAAAATCAAAAAGTTCCAACGCTGGATGACATATAAATGAGGGGACCGTGTGTATGCCACTCCTCAGCTCCAGCTGCTTGTTGCCATGAGGGCTACAAGGCTTGTCAGCTCTTCTGACTTTCCAAGGGAAATTGGAAAATAGGATTTTTATGTAAAATTTTCTCATTTTTAAGTATAAGCCGAAAATTTAAAGTAAAATAAAAAATAAAAAAATCTCTTCATGGATGAAACTAATCCAGTCCCCAAGCCTTCCAAACATAACTTCTGCATTAGAGACAATGAGGAATAGTGGTTCAGAGTAAGTTACCTAGAAGGGGTAAGCAGGGTATCTGGCTCTACCCCTGCTTGCTGTGTGGCCTTGGGTAAGTTACCTAACCTCTCTATGCCTTATTTTCTTTATGTATAATATGAGTATAATAAAGCATATTGCAGACTTAAATGAGAGAATGCATGTACATGCCTGATATATAGCTCAATAAATGTAAGCTATTGTTTTCACAATTTTCCTGGCTCACTCTCCCAAAGATCTCTCTACAGCAGTCTGGACAGTTTAGTCAGTCTGTGCACTTTCTAAAACAGGAAGCTTATGGCTTCTTAGGGAATGCCAGCTGTGTAACAATTCCCAAATCTCAATGGCTTAATCCAATGTATATTCATTTATCCATCATATCCCAATCCAGTGTGGCCAACACATAAGGTACTTTATTCCACCCAATGCTCTATAGATACATACACCTTCTATCAGTGGTTCTGCCATCCCCCAGGACCTTCCCAGAATCCTCTACTGGGTTCTCTGCTTTCAGCAAGCTAAGACAGAGAGATTGAGGGAATATCAGGTATATCACAGCTGCACATTCCCATTTGCCACATCCTATCACAAAGCCCCAACCTAATGTAAAGGAAGTTTGGACTTGAATTATTTCTCTGCACCCACAAGGACAGAACAGCACTGGTGAACATCTAGACAATCTGCAGGCTCAAAATGTCTACCTGTGGGTCCCAGTCTTGCCCTTTGGTGCAACACACGCAGGACAGCAGAAAGACGAAAGCTGTGCATGGGTGTAGATTTGAATCTCAATTCCAGTATTTTCAAGCTTTGGACTTTGGGCAAGTTCCTTAAACTCTCTGTTCCAGTTTCTTCATTTGAAACACAAAGGTAGTCATTACCTTCCTGAGATGTTGTAAGGATAAGATAAGATAATGAACTAGTGCATACTAGCACATATATTATCTCATCCTTACACCATCTCAGGGAGGTAATGACTATCTTTGTACTTCGAATGAGAAAACAGGGACAGAGAGTTTAAGGAACTTGCCCAAGATCCAAAACTAGCAAATATTGGAACTGAGATTCAAAGACTGTCAGCTGATTTCTCAAAAGAAACTCTGCAGGCTAGAAGGGACTGGCAAGAATTATTCAAAGTGATGGAAAGCAAGGACCTACAACCTAGATTATTCTATCCAGCAAAGCTATCATTCAGAATAGAAGGGCAGATAAAGTGTTTCCCAGACAAGGTAAAGATAAACGAGTTCACCATCAGCAAGCCCTTACTATATGAAAATAATAAAGGGACTATATAAGAAAAAGAAGATCAAAACAATGAACATTAAAATGACAAGCTTACAACTATCAATAACTGAATCCAAATAACTAAGCAAACAAGCAGAACAGAAACAGACTCATCGATAATGGAAATCATTTGGAGCGTTATCAGTTGGGAGGAAGAAGGGGTAGAAAGTGGGGAAAGGTACAAAGATTAATAAGCATACTTGGTAGGTACAAAATAGACAGGTAGACAGTGGGGTGTTAAGACTAGTATAGGAAATGGAGAAACCAAAGAACTTATATGCATGACCCATGGACATGAACTACGGGGGTGGGGTGGGCGGGGTGGGTTGATGGAGGGGTACTGGGTAGACAAGGCAAAGAGGGAAAATTGGGACAACTGTAATAGCAGAATCAATAAAATATATATTTTAAAAAGATAATGTATATGTTAACATACTGCAAATATCTAGCACATAAACAAGAAGGGGTTCAATTAGTGCCAATGTCTTCTCTTCCACATGGATGCTTTTCAGGTTTAAAGATGACTAAAACTTATTCTATACGTTTTTTCTTCTCTTAGTCTCCTAGGCTATTTTCATTGTTTTTCTATAATATCACTGTCAATCCCTTCACTCTCCCGATGGCTGTTTCATGGTTATACCCCAGTTTGTCAAGAAATCAAATATGATACCTGTCCTCGTTTATGTTTCTCTGAAAGCAGACCCTAAGAGAGGACTCAGGTGCAGATAATTGGGGGGAGGTGTAATCTTAGGAAACAGAAGTAAAGAAACAGGGCCAGGGAGAAAAGTCAATAAATGAGCAGGTGACAGCTGTGGGCAACTGGAGTTCAATCCCATAGGGGACTCTGAGGGACCCCGTAGAGGCACCTTAGAACTGTCCCACATTCTCTGTCCTGTAGGATGGGAAGGGTGAGCCATTTGTCACTGAAATCCTTTCCTCACGGGCTCAGGGATGTCTCCAACCCAAGAGTGCTCAGTGCCATCTCAATTTATGGGTCATGCCTACGTGTAGACTCAATATTGTCAAGATGGAAGTTCTCCCCAAATTGATCTATATATTCAACACAATCCCTGTCACAATTCCAACAGGATTATTTTTTGGTAAAAATTGACACACTGATCCTAAAATTTATTTGGAGATGCAAAATATAATCAAAAGAATTTTGAAAAAGAATGAAGTTGAAAGACATATTACTTGATTGGAAAATTTACTATAAAGCCACATGAATTAATACAGTGTGGTATTGACATGGATAGACATATATATCAATGCATGAGAATTGAAAATTCCAATATAAACCCTTGTATTATGGTCAATTAATTTTTAACAAAGGTGCCAAAATAATTCAGTGAGGGAATGGGAGGGAATGGAGAGCTATTGTTTGGTTTTTTGTTTTTTCAGCAAATAGTGGCAGGATTATTACATATCCATATGCAAAAACATGAACTTAGGTCTTTATCTCACATCATTCACATATATATATAAAATAAATTGGATTCTCTTTCAGTTTTTCTGACTCCTGGGCCAGGTGTATATGTTAAGCTCCATGATGAAGGACCCCAGCTTCTATAGGATACTCTTGTCAACAAGAACAAACACAGGTTTCAATCCATTCTTGTGAGCTTCTGGCTTACATTCATGGGGTACTGGTCTACTTGTGATCTCCCCTTCCCAACCTTCTGCCTATGGACTTCAAAGGTTTGATTGGGGCCAGAACTGCTTCCAAATTCCTGCAGCTATTAGAGCATTCATTTTCTTGCCGGCTCTCAGACCAAGAACCTCATTTTCTTGCTATCAGTTGAAAGTTGCCTTTAGCTCCTTCTTGCAATCCCATATGGAAGTTCACAGCATGGTAGCTTCCAACAGCTGGTGGGGTGAAGATTGGGGGCTGGTAGGGTGGAGAAATTGTGAAAAAAAGAGAAAATACTCATAGACACAGACACAGACAACAAACAGTATGTTGATTGCTGTGGGGGTGAAGGGAGGTGGAGGCAGGTATAGGGGAGATAAATAGTTGATCATTGATACTTGACATGGGATGATGAACACACAATACAGTGTATAGGTGATATGTATTGTGAAATTGTGCACCTGAAATATGTATAATTTTGTTAACCAGTGTCACCCCCAATAAATTCAATAGAAGAGGAAAAATAAATAAAATGCAAAATACTAAAAATTAAAATATGGCACCTTACTCCTTCAAAGCCAGTAACGGAGAGAGGGTCTCCTAATAAGGTGAATTACTGTCTTGTGAAGTGCAATCAGGTCATATAATTACATATATCTCATCACTTTTGAAAATTCTACTAGTTAAAATCAATGACAGGTCCCATTCATACTCAAAAAGGAAAAGTTCAGACAAGGGTTGAAACCAGTAGGCAGGGAATGATGTAAGGGCTCCCCTAGATTCTGCCCATCACTGTCCACCTTCACTCTGGGCCCCAATAATTTGTGTCCCTCTCCCATAAAAAATGCATTTACTCCCTCCTAAGTTCCCTGAAGAACCTCATGCCATTGTGGCATCTGCTCATAAAAACTGTAGAATCTAGAATCTCATCATCTAAATCAAGTCCAGATATAAATGAGGTTGCTTGGACATAGTACTCTCAATCTAGAAAATGAAAGACAAGCTATTTGGCTCCTAACATACTCAACACACAATGAAGAACAGATATAGTAAAATAGTTACAGACATTCCATTTAAAAGGGGGGCAGGCCCTGGCTGGTGGCACAGTGGGTAAGGTGCCCGCCTGTAAACCCAAAGGTCGCTGGTTTGATTCCCCAGCCAGGGCACAGGTTGCAAGCCATGTCTCTAGCCAGGTCCATAGCTGGAGGCAGATGAAAGGCAACCATACATGGATGTCTCTCTGCCTCTCTCCCTACCCCTCTCTCTAAAAACAATAAATAAAAAATTAAAAATAAATACATAAAAGGAGTGTGGGAGGGAAATGGAAGGTAAAAATGAGTTACCACTCCAAAGTAGTTTTGAAATTCAGTTAAACTCCTGCTAGTTCCTGAATTAAATTCCAAGGTATGGGAATGACCCACAATAGTTCTTGGTTCTGCCTTCTGAGTCATCTTTCCTTTTTCATGAAAGGTAGCATGTGTTTGCTGCTGAGTAGTTTTATCAACCTTTTTCTTGCCAATAGAATTTGGAGTTCCAATAGCCTCTTTTAGTTTTGCAGTCTTTCTGTCTCTTTTAGCTTAAGTTGGCAGTGCTTTTGCTGAAATAAATTTCTTAAATATTTTGTGGGTCTCCTATCAATTTCCCTTTATATAAAAACAACATCCACAGTTCTTTTTGACACAGAATCCCCTTTACCTAGGGTAAAGAAGCTGAGATGGTTAAAGGACAATTCAATTAAACTTCTAAAAGGCCTTATTTAAGAAGCTGTATGAAGCATATCCATATACCCCTATTCTCTGGAGCAGGCTCTTTGTGTGACTGAACACTATCCTGATCCTTCAATCTTCTTGTGACTTTAAAAAAAGCTGGTACAATCACTATGCCACATAGTAATCTATCCCTGTGCCACAAGCTCGAAAATCATTACTTAATTTTAACATCTTTTGCCATCTAGAAAAACTGAGAATTTTCAAAATCACCAAATACTGGTTCCTTTTTAACAGTGTTTCCCTCAATGTATCTTTCTCCTCTTGTATTTGACTATATGCACCACGAAGAAACCAGGCGGCACCTTCAACACTTTGCTTGGAAATCCTAGCTAGATAAACAAGTTTATCACTTACTTGTTCTGCTTTTCACAGAGTTGCAAGGGACAATTTTGCTAAGCTTTCTGTTACTTCCTAAAAAGAAACCCTCATTCTCCAGTTTCCAGCAACATGTTTCTCACTTCCTTCCCCTTGAGCCCTCATTGACAGCATCCTTCAAGTTTGCATTTCTGAACAGTCTGATCAAAGCAACTAAGGCTTTCTCTAGCATAATCCCCAAATTTTTTCCAGCCTTAACCAGTTCCAAAGCCACTCCCACTGTTTTTGATATTTGGTACAACAGCCCTCCATTTTCAGATACCAACACATAATGTTGTGTTCATAAGCTTAATTGATTAGATCTACTAAAACTTTAAGTTCATGAGAAGGGTTTGCATGTCTGTAAGAAATTTCAAAACCTAACACCTCCAACTTGAGCTACTCAGAGATGAGTTTTTTATTTGTTATTTTGTTCTTATTGTTTTTTGCTTTTGAGTTTGACAAAATTACTCTATCACTAGGAAGATTAAAAAATGTATTTTTTAAAATATACTGTGCCTGAGGAGTGTTCAAGGGTATTTATAAGAATAAGTATAGTGATAAAAGAGAAATAAATTTAAACATAAGTACCTTATAACACTTTAAATATAATAGTGTTGCAATCATCTTGATGATCCCTTTGCTTATTTCCACTTTTTAAGACATCTGTAGCATTGAACAGATTCAGATATAGGATATTTGTGATTTTAGGAGAATCACTTAGCTTGGAAAATTAATGTTTAAATATCTGGAAAATATTATGTTCATTATATTCATAAGTTTTCATTTGTTTAGTTCTTTTAGGAGTGTTTGGATTTTTATATAATGAATAAATTGAGCACCAAACAAAGTACAAATAGTGATTGTGTCTCTGGACATACAGAGGCCCCTCAGATATTAAAGACTTTACCCAGATGTACACATTCAAGAAAGGTTCACGGAGGAGACACTGAAAGCAGCAGAATTAGGGAGGCCAGCCAGGGCAAGGCCCCTGGTAGTGGCTCTCGCTGGGCAGAGCAAGGCTGGCGGCTCTGCAACACTGCTGTCCCGACGCCCTCTAGTGGTTTAGACCACGAAGCCGGTCTCGCCTGGGCACCAGGAGAAAAATGCTCATTGCCAGGTCAACTCCCTGTCCAAGAAGTCGCCCTTGATTAGCTAGACCAAAAATAGATAGATAGATAGATAGATAGATAGATAGATAGATAGATAATAGATAGATAGATGGATAGATAGATAGATCCAGAAATTGTTCTACCAACATGCTGGTGAAATAGTCATCTAGTCTTTGCACAAACACTTCCTAGTCACTAGGCACCTCAATCTGCTTTGAGTATCTCCAATAATTATAACATGGTTCCCTCTTTTCAGCTGATACCCTGTCCCTGTAACGGGTGCTCACTGGCTCCGCATTGGCCCTCTGGAGCTGCAGAGCACAAGTCTAACCTCCCTTCCACCTGACAGCACTTCAAATATTTAACAACAGCTTCTTGTCATTCCCCTTCCTCACCTCCCACCCCTCCAGGTATATTTTCTTCAGGCCAACACACAGAGCTCCTTCAACAGAGCTCCTCATTCAACCCACTTTCCTGTTTCTACCCCCACTACTCTCCTTAGCAGGCATTTCGGGCTTGTCAACAGCTCCTGAAAACACATCGCTGGCAAAAACCACATCCACTCCCTGAGCTGTAGTCCACCTGCCTCATGGTGCCATGGGGCTGACACCACCCTGCTCCAATGGCTCCAAGCTCTCTGGCGCAGCTTTGTCAAATGATGGACAGGAGGCTGAGATATCCCACATCTGTATTTTTCCCACATAAGGCATTCACTCTTGTTTTATATCTTTGTAGCCCTGAAGCACTTTCTGTGCTTGGGCAGAACTCATCGGTTTCCCAAATCATATTCTATTCCAACAGTCACAGGCAGGTGACCACATCTGGGTGAACTTTACCTGTCCCAAATCAAAGAGCTTGAAAACCTCAAGAATGGCTTATGCTCCTGTGAGACTGAAGCTTGGTAATAACTTAAGAATGCGTTATCATCTTCAAGTTGGGACACCTGACTGGCCTAAATTCCTTCTGCTGTGGTTTCAACTCATCTCTTGTATCGCCCTCTGTGGACATGGAGAAAAAAGAACTGGTGTCAATAATGTAATATCCCTTTAGAGTCTGAAGACTGATAGGCAGTCTACTGACACCACTCTTCTCTGAACTAATATAGGCTTTTCCCTGAAGGGCTATTTTTCAAAAACCTTCCATCATTTGCTTTGTCTCCCCTGGCTCATTTCCAATTTCTCCATAACATCCTCCACTTATGGCCCCCAGGGCTGAACAATATGTTTTAATGACTGATATTGCCTATAGATTTAAAATTATATCTGAGAAAATATTTCCATTATAATATAGCTCGTTGTTACAAAGATTTATGTACCTAAGGAATCCATGGCTGACATATAACAGGTTATGTTTAAAAAGTTGCTTTGTAGATCAGTTAGTTCAGATTTTGGGCATATTTTCCCACAGAAGCAATGTTATATCTAGTACTTGGGCTCCCAGCCCAGCCAACAACAGCTAATTGAAGTTACAGAGTAATAATGACATCAGGTTGATTAGAGAATAAGAACTCTCTGATCCTAAGAATAAGAGATGCAGGAAGATGGAAATGGAAACTTCTTCCTCAGGTTCTGAATCTTAACTTTGAGCATCTTCTTTCATTCTTTTGGAGACTTCCCCCACCTCTTTGGGTCCTTATCCCAGTAACCCAATTCCTGATAGGCTCGTGGTGCCCAAAGTCTAGGGTGCTGCCACACCAAGATCTCCCTACATTTCCTAAGTCTCCATGCCTCAAATACACCTTAACCTCCCTGTCTCATGATCTTTGTGCTTAATCTTAACTTTCTTGATTTGGTAAAGTCATAATGTAGCATGTTAAAGCCTCCATTACTATTGTGCTTCTAACAAAGTTTTCTTTGTATACTTTGATGCATTGTGATTCAGCATTACAGGTTCCCAAATGTTATATTTTTATTGTGAATTTTACCTTTTCTTAATATAAAATTATACCTCATCTATGTGGAGAAGTCCAGTAATTCAGTGGCCTGAGATGAGGAAGAGAGGGCTCTCTCTGGACTCCAGAAACAGAAGGCTGAGCAGCAAGTCGGTGCTACTGTAGCCCCTGCAGTGTTTGGACCAATTCTAGACCCCAGGGCTGCCTGGAATTTTAACACCCTTGCAGGCCAATAAGATATCTCTAGTGTGAGCAAGGAAGGCAACTGGAATTTAGCATTCTGGAAAATCTGTATTCCTGAGGGCTATGCTGTTAGTGAAATCAGGATCAGACAAGCTCCTGCATCCTCAGGCTAGAGGCGGAAAGCAAAAATTCATCCACAAAACACTTGAAACCAAGCCTGGCCACACACTGACATGAGATCTGAATTTTTACTATGAAGTAGAAATACCAGGCTGAGAAGAAACCTAACAGCTGAGAACTGGTGATATCTCTAGAACTCCACAGAAACAAACTTGCAGCCACTGTGAAGGAACATTCCAACAGCCCAAGGGAGGTGTCTGCTGAAAATAAGCTCATAATAAGAGTTACAAACTATAGGGAACATACCTTGAGGGTCAGATCATGAAATTAACAAAAGTAGTGCCCCAAATAGAGAAAGGAAATCACTCTATAGATGACTATAAAAATAAGTATATTTAAATGACTTACAAGATGAAATAAGAAATAGAATATATAATGAAAAATAGGAAAGCATGTAAAAAGAAAAGGCAGATTTGGGAAAGGACCAAATAGTTTTTTAATAAATGAAACTTACAGCCATCAAAAGTTATAACTAAATATATTTATTACCCAAATAGAAAATAAGGAAAACTGGAACCAAGGAAATGACTCAGAATGTAACACAAGAGGTAAAAAATGGAAAACAAAAACTGAATGAGATTTCAAGAATCACAAAAGACAGAATCACAAATAACCGAACGGATATCCAATAGGAAGTACTGACAGAGCAAACAGAAAATGGGAAAGACAGATTCTCACACTGTATCAGGATCTATTGCTGTGTAATAAACCACCCCAAAACTTAGTGGATTAAAACCATAACCATTTCTTTAAGTTATAGTTCTGTGGGTATACAACTTAGGCTTGGCTCAGCCAAGAGGTTGCTCACGCACCTGTGGTCACAGGCAGTGGCCTCACTCACGTTAGCCCACTGAGAAATAAAGAGGAGGCGGAAGAGGCTCAGCCCATGTGGGCTCCCGGTAGAGTGCTCTGTTTCTCTTGGCAACTCTTATACCAGAGAGGAGTCATCTTTGCAGTGACCAAATGCCTCTGTGTTCTGAAACAATGTTTTGCAGCTGGGTTTTCAAATGTGCTGCTGTGTAGCACATTTTACCCTTTTACACAGATTGGGACAGATGTTGACTTAGTGGGAACAGCCTGATGGAAATCGGGCTCATTTTCATTAATGACTTGATCTTTCTTTGCCTCTGTTGCAAGCCTGGGGTAGCTAATTATTAGTTTTATAGTTTTATATTAGTTTTAGTATGTATGACCACTTCACCTACCCAATTCAGCTCAAAGTATCTAAATTAAAAAAAAAAAAAAATTACTTTGGTCAGTATTAAAACTTGTTCTGCTAGGACTGTAGTACCTAGACAGTTCTTTCTTTCTTTTTCTTTCTTTCTTTTTTTTTTTTTTTTGTTGTTGTTGTTTTGGGGGATTATGGTTAAGGTTTTAAAAATTCTGAACTCATGTTTATAGTCTTGTAAATTAGTGGATGGGCAAAGTAGGAAACGTGGAGCTAAACTGCAGGAAGTAAAAGCAGCTGGAAAAATGAGAACACAGATCAATTAAAAAAAAAATAAGATTTTCCTATTTTGAGATTCCTATCCCATGAATCTCCACTCCTCCCAGCCAAATGGAAACTAAAAAGAAATTTATTTTTCCTTAGTAAACTCCATACTAGAGCCTTTTATAAACAAACTCATAGGAAGTAACGATATCTTGTTACTCATCAAAATCGAGTTTAGAATGAGAGCAGCCCTTTTACTTCTGGTCTGGAGGCACCCTGGTCTGGAAAGGGCTCTCATGCAGACCATCCTCACATAAGTATACAGCTATTCAAAGTATTCAAAGTATACAGCTATTTTAAGGGGGTGGGGAGTAAACTAAGAGGCAGAAGGGAAAATGACACCTGTCCTAGGAAACTCCTAACTTAATCCATTTAGGAAGCAAAAGTAGGGCCAGGGAGCAAAGGTCTGGGAAAGGTGAGGACAAGAAATCACTGAGGAGATGGCAGCCCCCAGCCTCCAAATGTCCAAGGATGGTACCTATTTCAGATATTCAGACTCCCACCCTTATGAGTACCCTTGGAGTTATCATGCCAGACAATCAGATACACAATTTGAAAAATTTGGTCACTATCAACATGAACAACCTAAGGTATTAGGAAATGGAAGGAGGCTTTCTGCTACCTGGGCAGCCATTCTTGTTTGTAATGGCTTCCGGGGTGGACAAGAAGTCTGTGCCTTTGTTCTGGTTTGTCTGTAGGCTAGGTATCCCCTTTCACCATCTCAGACTTTGAAGTCTCCTCTTTGTTTTAATGACACCGATCTCTAGCCACAACTACCCATATGCATCACAGCCTATTTAACTCCTGCAGGGAAAAGAATGCCCAAATTGAACAAGACCTGGAAAATGTGAGGAAAAGTAAATAGAACTCATAGCTAGACCAGGAGTAAGACCTGGAAATGTTGGTAGGAGGTCTGTTCTGTAGGGGTAGGAGGTCTTTTCTGCAGAGTACACAAAGGGTACCCACTGACACCGGAATTTGACCACCGGTACTTCTTTCTTTGAGTTGAGACACCGAGAACCAGGAAACAGCCTTCCCTAAGGCAGTGGCACCAAGGCGGGCCTGCCATGGCTACTAGAAGACCTTGGACAGAAATTCAAATAAGGTGCTTCCACCTTGACACGGCCTTTGTTATCCCATCAAGTTGAGAGCCTCTCCTCTCCATTCCTTCTTCCATACCTGACCAATCCACCGCCAACCCAAGTACAGTTCTTATCTCATTTTTGAACAGACTGTTTGGAAAAGTACTCTCCCAGCTCAGCAGCGCTCTTGTTCTTATCATTAAACCCGTGTACAATTGCATTGCCGGGTCTGCTCATGCTCCCAGGCCAGGCTCTCCCGGGATACTTTACACAAGCTAGTTATGAGTTAGGCATTTACTATTTTAACATGAAAACAAAAAATAAAAAAGCCTGGGGAAGACTTTCAGTTCTAATATGGAGGAGAAAAGACATGTTCTCTTCTTTCCCTTCTTAGCAGCAAGTAAAATAAGAACACAGCTGTGTTGATGAAACATGTAGACCCTTCTGTTTTTAAATCACAAAATGTGAAAACAGAAAGTCACTGAAAAGCTCTGTCTTTCATAGAGTGGAGAAGGAGAATTTAAGAACCCCCGGAGAATGAAATCACCAAGAAGCAAACTGATTTTGCACTTCACAATCTGAGGCTTTAAGGTGCTAGCTGGGGTGAGACAACTGATAAAAATAGAAAGATTTATTCAAAATCTGTTTAATGAGTACTTCTTCCTCACCCACAATCCAAACAAAGTAATACAAACCCTTCCCTATATATTTTTTTCTGGAAAGTAATGAACCCTCTGAAAATTATTTTGTATGACAGAGATTAGATTCTGCAGTAAAAAAATTGAATGATGGCCATTACTGGTGTGGCTCAGTGGATTGAGTGCCAGCCTGCGAATGGAAAAAATTGCCAATTTGATTTCCAGTCGGGGCACGTGCCTGGGCCAGGTCCCCAGTTGGGGGCATGCAATGGCAACCAATAGATGTTTCTCTCACACATTGATAGTTCTCTCCCCCTCTTACTCCCTTCCGTTCCCTGTCTCTAAAAATAAATAAGTGAATACTTTTTTAAAATATTGAATGATGCAAACATCCTCCTTAACTCAGCTGCAAAAGTGCCAGCAGCTAGCCTTCTACCCTTTAAGAAGCAGATTGAAAGCATCTTCTCCAGATGTTAGCGGTCCCAGAGAGAAGTCCAATAGATACTGACATCTAAGTTTCCCCCCGCTGAGAAAGCCTGCTTACTGTCATGTACACTGCAGTGGAGCCAGAGGGCCCCTCCCACAGGCACAGCTTTTCCATTTAGCTGGTTTGTACTAGCCTAACTCTTAAACACAGATAGTCAGGAACCAATAGGCATTTAAGAAGTTTCCTGCAGGAAGGGTAGAAACACAAACCTAAATCAAACAAACAAAAAGAAACAGAAGAGTCCGCTTAGAAGAAGTAGAGACAACATAGGGAATAAATGAACACCTCAGAGACAAAAATAATAATAATAATAGCCCACTAGAAACAAGATCCTTAAATAGATAAGAAGAGAAAGTGAACTTCTGAAATGGAAACAGGATACTATAGAAAACAAATATTTAGAAAATAAGAATGAGCTGTCAGAAATTAAGCATAGAGAGCTGAAATTTTAGAAGTTGGTAGCAAATACTTCTGCCAAGGTGATAAATCCTTTTTTCACCTGCTGGTCTTTGGCCATAAGGCATCCAAAATGCCCTTGTGGGACCCTTCCTGTGTCTCCTGTCAAGATTACACCTCATGGGGGAGCAGGACTTGCAATCCTTTGGAGCCCAGAGTTACAGAGATAAGAAACACAAAGTTCCCCAGTGTGTCACTGCAAGTGATGATAAGTGGGTCCACTCCTGCTTTTGCCCCTTGGTTCCCAAACCAACATATAAAAGACCCCATTGAACATGTAGAGTGCCTCCTGAGAACAGCAGTCCCTCCTTTCACAGGGCTATTTCTGAGCTGGGGCTGCAGCTGTGCCCATTCCAGTGCTCCCTCTAGATGATGGGTATGTGATAATGACGGGTGCATCCCATGGTCATGAGCCCGCTGTCACACCTCTTTTTGGCACGAAGTGGATTTCCTGGTTGATGTTACGGTGTGTGTGATTCCACGACTGTAGATCAGGCTTTCCTTGAGCCCCCGTAGTAGTGCTGGCTGAAGCTCCGGGTGAGGAAGGCAAACCGGCGGCAGCACAGGCCACTTAACCCTGTGGGCGGGAACTGCTATGCCTTCCAAGACACGTTAGCTGACCTGCCACTAAGTAGACAGCAGAGGATGAAAAAGTTTGATTTTTCACTTCAGCAAATCCCAGTATTCCTGGGCTCTCTCTATTCCACCTATATTTCCTTGAAAACTGGCTGGTTTGTCTACGAACCCATCTCTTTTCTAATAGTCTTAATATATGCAGCTAAGTCCAACTAGCTCACACTTAACCTCGTTTTGTCTAGAGATTTCTTGGCACAAATCCAAATGCTTTAGGTGCATATTCTGACTTCCAAGTTACCAAATATTTATCCAATATTTCCTCCCTACATAACGCAGATGTCCATTTTCTTTCCAGCCTCCTATTTAGCCCACCACTCAGACCCTAAGACAATGCCACTTATGTTTTCATTTTCTTGGGTCTATATCCTATTATTGGTACCAATTTTGAATGCCAATTAGATACAAGTATCTGATACCAAATGGAGCATTGTAGCATTGCCACAAGATGCTACACTGACAAATATCCAAAAACTCAGTGGCTTAAAATAACAGCAATTTATTATCATTGATCTGTGAGTCAACTGAGGTTCGGCAGATCTCAGCTGGGCAGCTCTGCTGATTTAGTTTGTGCTTGGCTAGGAGTTACTGGCTTTATTCCATATATTACTCAGCCTCCTCTTAGAATCAATGGGCTAGTTAGTCATCAGCATGTTCTGCCACTTCTTACGACACAGCATGAGATAGCAAGTTCAACCACACAAGTATGTTTGCAAACTCTCTGCTAATATTCCATTAGCCAAAATAAGTCAGGTGGCCAAGCCTAGAATTGAAGGGCAGGGAAGTACATGCCACCCACATAAATGGAGGGAGGGGCCAAGGGAGAACTGTAACTTTTTTTGAGCAATAATCTAATCTACCACAAATACTATTGTGAAATTCTGTATTACCTTCATATTGGAAAAGTTGTCAAGCACAAAGAACTGGGAATTAGAATGCCAGAACTTCTCGGAGCAATAGCAGAAGCCAGGAGATGATCAGAATGCCTTCCAAATTCTGAGTGACACGATTTTAAAACTGGAATGCCATACCCATCTAAACAGTTCATCATAAGGCTAGAATAAAGACATTTGAGAAATGCAGAGGCTCAGTTAATTTACCAGCCACACATACCTTTCCTCTGGAAGCTACTGAAGAGATGAAGGAGGAGAAGGAAGAGGAAGAAGAGGAAAAAGAAAGTGAAATAGGAGGATGAGGGATAAGTGAAAAAAGGACGATGAGGGATTCAGAAAATAGGAAATCAATGTAGAAGTGGGATGAAGCAAATTGCTAACTAGAATTTGGAGGATCCACACTGTTGTCTAGAGAGCAACAAGACCAATCTGGAGCAGAGGAACAAAGGGCTCCATGGCTCTCTGCACTATGAGGAATTTAACTGTGTAGAAAATTATACAAAATGCTATTGTAGAGAGTGGGAAAACTCAAGCATGGTACAATGAAAAACTATGCAAATGAAAAAAGTGGCATAATTATTAACTGGGGAAAGTTAAAAAAGAAATATATAAAGAGAAATCTAATCATAGTTTACTATGGTTTAGCTGTAAACAGTATTTCATATTATGACAGCCATAAAATTATACTGGGAGAATAGGATGAGGAAAGTGAAATCCTTACCTTCTATTATAAAGTCACTAGATAATATCAGTATTGATAAATCAGGAGAAAGCAATATAATACATGTAATTTAGCAATATGAAAGAAATGAATTGACTCTGGAAAGTGGACTTAGAAAATATGAAGGATGGGAAATGAGATTGCTATTTCATAAGTCTTCTATCAATATTTGACTTTTTAAAATGTTTTGCATGTATTACCCTGATAATTTTTAAAAGACTAAGAAAAGTTAATACAATACTTAGGTGAGAGCAAATTGCATCTAATTTATCATTTAATGAATAATTATACTTAGTTCTGGCATCAAAATAATGATTAACATCACACAGTGTTTATTGATTACAAAGCAGGTTTGCATATATTTAGTCTTATGATTTAATATCCACCGTTTGGTAGGGTTGATACAGAAGCAAATTTACCATGATGCTAATGAATCTTGAATGGACCATGTCCTAACTCCAGGAAGAAGCCCTAACAATAGGTTCATATGTCATATATTTTTGTCAGTTATATATAAAAAACAGCATTTGTTAAGTTGACTGTTTCTTTCCACCCCAGTTTCCAATGCATCATACCTCACTTAATGTGGCCATGAGCATTACTTCTAAACAAATACATTTTGTACCATTCAAGTTGTATCCACAATTTTATATTCTTTTGTTTAGAAAGAGCTCTCCCAAGTAGTCTAAATATCAGTCTCCATAAAACCTGAATTCACTCCTGGATAAGGATTATCTATCCCATTTTACAAATTGATACGTGAGGTTAGTTGGCTTTGCCCAAGTTTGCAGATTGGGACTTAACCCCAGACATTTGAATGTCCAGATCCATTTTCTTTCTGCTACTCCATAATACATATCTAGGTGGTGGAAGAAAAGCTAAAAGCCATTGGAAAATCAGTTGTGAACCATGGTGGAAGGGTGACAAATTTGAGCCATCAGGGAGGATGAAAGATTTTTTTTTGAAGTCCCTGAACACAAACCATGATGGCAGAAAACTTTATCTTCAGCTGGCTCTGTCAGTGGTTGGGGATCCATTACACAAAAGTGCTTCCTATGAGACATAATCCACTTGCTGTAGGAAGAGAAGGTTTCCAGATATCTATCATTTCAATCTGGCCTCTGAGAAGAGATCCTGGTATCTCTCCAGGAAGAACCTGAGGCTGGCTGGAGTCAATGGTCAGGAAGTCAAAGACCTCTGGGGTTGGAAAAGACATTTGGGGGAACTCAGTCAGCTCCTTAATGAGACAAGGCAGCGCAGAGTGGGAGGTAACACATGTACTGGCTAAGAGCAAAACTTGAACTTGTTTTTTCTCTGGGTGAAAGCTGTGTAACTTTAAGCAAGTTATTTAATCTCTGTGCCCCAGTTTCTTCATTTGTAAACTACAGGTAGCAAAATGAGTCTATACTGTATACCCTTACAATTCAAAATCCATAAACCTAAAATTATTTCAAAACTTATTTGGTGGAAAGAACTGATTTGAACTAATTTGGCAGCAAAATACAACCCAATTCATATAAAGGTATTTATTCCATTTAATGTAAAAATTCATAGGCCTCACCAAAGAAATATTTATGTGATTATGAAGTACAGTTCCATGGGAGCGTTTTCTAACATATGCCATGCACCTTTCTAAAAATCCAATGAATTTACAAATACATCTGGCCTTATGGCTTTGGAATAAAGGCCTGTGGCTCTGAAGTGCCTATCTCTCAGTCTGCTGTGAGGATTAACTTACAGTAGTTCCCCCTTATTCACAAGGGGTATGGTTCAAGACCCTCAGCAGAGGTCTGAAATTCTGGATAGTATTGAATCCTATATACTATTCTTACATACAAACTTATGATAAAGTTTAACTTATAAATTAGTCACCATAAGAGATTAACAACAGTAACCAATAATGAAGCAGAACAAGTATAACAACATCTCAAAATATTTCATTGTGCTGTATTCACTTTCTCAAAATATTTTATTGTACTGTAGTAACCTTTTCATTTAAAGGAACTGCTTGTTGGCTCCTCCTTGACATGTCTGAATCACCAGCATCACTACTCTTATGCTGTCGGGCCATTATTAAGTAAAATAGGGGTCACCTGAACACAAGCCCTGCAATACCACGACAGTCAATCTGGTAACCAAGATGGCAACTCCTCCATGACAACAGGTGAACAGCCAGGGTGTCCAGCATGGAGACGCTGGATACAGGACTCGTTCACATCACATGCTGATGCAGCAGGACAGTGTGGCATTCTATCACACTACTCAGAATGGCATGCAATTTGAAATTTATAAAGGTTTTATTTCTGGAACTTTCTATTTAATATTTCCAGACCACAGAGGATAACTGAAACCATAGAAAGTGAAATGACAGATGAGTGGGACTGCTGGAGTAATATAGGAGAAGTGCTTTGAACAGTGTTTGGCACAAAATAAGTGCTCTAGACAGGTTTCCTGTTATTATTGGGAACCCCCCTATCAATATAATCTGACTCCTAGAGAGGAGAATTCACTTCTTTATGAGATACCTAGTTTAAATGCTGAACATTTCTAATCCAATCTTATAAGCTAGAGTTTTCCTTCCTCTTACCCCTCACTGGTCATAGTGAAATTTCAATATAGCTTTAGCAGATAGCTACCATGTCTCCCCTGGGTCTTTTCAGCATGGCTAATTGTTCATTATATACAGGGTGGGACAAGAGCAGTTATAAGTATTCAAAACACGGAGTTTAATCTTGTATTATCATTTATTAATTATTGCATTATTTTCCATATGAACAATTGTAAGCCTCCTTTTGCCCCCACCCTATATTGCTCTCAGGCCAACCTGTTTTCTCTCCCCCTGCCAATATACCTTGCCATGTGCAGTACCTAAAAAATGTCCTGACGTCCATATGGATTCTGCTCAGCACACAGTACAGTTCACATTTCTATGCTCTGGGCTGTGAAAACAACTGCATCTCAGTGTGAAAACAGAGTGAGTTGGGAGGAGATTTGGAAAAACATAATGAAGGCAATCACAGAGGTTTGTTAGAAAAACGTACTAAAAATTTCAATTTCAAAGCAATTTTTCCTTGTTTCCCTGAACAAAGATGAAAAACAGTGAGCAGCCTAGACTGATCAAAATGCAAGAGTCAAGGTATGTGCAAGGAAGGTCAGTGACAATTATGCCAATTCATTCATTGTGAAATACTACAGATGGTAATGCTGGAGCCCATGTGAAGGTCACGGACTGTATCCCACAGTCCAAGAAAAAAGAATGCTATTCCAACAGAAGGAGAAGAACAGAGTTATCAACATGAATTTACAGCCGATTACCAGAAACAGGACACTGCTCCCTCTGGTGGGCACAGCTAGACCCTTCCTCATCTCTGGCCTTAACCTCTGAAGGTTAAAAAGAAGCCAAGCAAGTAAACCTGCCGAAGGGAAAGAAATCCATTTCCAGGATGGGCATTCTGATTATTCACTCAAGCTGTGATAGAAATAGTGAGAAAAACATTCTTCTCATACACTGGCCATCTTGGCTATCTGCAAAGTGTGACTAGAATTCAAGATTCCTTTGGAGTCTTGGTAAAGATCCTTAAGAGCTGGCTGGTAGGTACCTAGAATTTATTATTCTAGTCTTCCTATTTTGCATGTTTCACATTTTTCGCAATACAATGTTCTGAGCCCTGGCTGGTGTGACTTGGAGCATCATTCTATAAGCCAAATGGTCAGGCGTTGGACTCCTGGGCAGAGCACATGTCTAGGCTGCAGGTTTGGTCTCCAGTTGGGGTATGTATGAGACAACCAACAAGACGTTTCTCTCTCACGTCAACGTTTTTCTCCCTCTCTTTTCCTTCCTCTCTCCCTCTCTCTAAAATCAATAAGCAGATCCTTGAGTGAGAATAAAAACATAAATTTTAAAAAGTTTTGAAAAATCTTTAAGCAATAACTTTGTTAAAAATATGTTGACAAAAAGGGATAGATGTAATACAACAACAATAAAATTTAAAAAAAAATATGTTGACAATCTAATAGTTGAATCTGTAGTCATTTCCACCATACTAAAGCTACTATAAGTAGGTACCACCACTAATAAACTGGTTGGGAAAATGTTGGTATTTTTTTCATGTAGCTATGTTAGATTATATAATAGCTTATATATATAATAACTGAACAATAAACCATTCAGACAATTTTGAAACTGAAAACTGTGTTCAAAGTTATGTTGGTAAATGAAGACCATCAGGTTCATGTCTGATAAAGGCAAGGATGTTAGTAAGTTTGGGTATCTTTGCCTGGATTTTCCTTTAGTACACTGATGAATGGATTTGTGACCATGGTCCTTGGACTCAGACCAAACCCAATACCAGAACCACATAGATAAAGGAGTCATCAGGAAATTGATTAGACAATTAGGCTTTGGCCTAGTGCTGGTCAAAAGCATCTAGGAATTGACCTGCAACATACCTTGGCTCAAGCAAACACTTGGAATGGGTTGCCAATGTTTTGCATATTAATACTTGACTGGAGGCAAAGCCTCCCATGTACTCAGACTCCTGAGCATCATTTCTCACCCTGGACCTGCCATTCATTCCAGCACTGCCATAAGCAACCAGTCCACATAAGCTTTCACTAGCTCCACAAGGTGTAATCAGTTCACAATATGGAGCTTGATGGAGCTCGATGGAGCTCTAGATTTCGCTCCAGGGCTTCTCTGATACTGAGATATGTGATACCTGGGGAAAGCAGCTTGGCAGTCACACGTACACAATCCAGAAGTGTTGAGCAATTACTATCTTTGATGATTCCTTTGGAAAGAAAATTGTAGGTAGACAGAAATAAGGACCCAGCAGATGCAGGGAGTACTGTCTGGAACATTAACCCAATGATTTAGTCAAAGGTGACAAAGTTAAAAGGAGACAGGATGCAAAGCCTTGATGGGTCTATATTTCAAAGTTAGACCCCTTATAGGAAAACTTTAAGATATTAATAAGATGGGACAACCAGTCCAGGAATATTGAATTACTAGACTGATTGCAATCCTCCAAGAGAGCAGAATCAGCCTTCCTTCCCTTGCAGAGAACAAGCTCACCCAGCCAGGAGATCTTAAAAACACCTGGCCTGAATCGTGCCTTGTAATGTGATGCCTGTCCTCCTCAAGATCCTCTCCTACCTCCACTCACCATCTCCAGGATACCTAGAGCCAGGTTTTGGCTCAAGCAGAAGGGAAAATATATCCCATCTGTCAGAAAGAGTTTACTCTAGGAATCAAAGGCCCTGGCTAATTCCTGCAGGCAGGAACCTGAACATGCCCTTGGGAGTGGCCCCTGAGGAGGTTGGACTAGGGCTGGTGAGTGGACAGCGGAGAATTTATTGGCATGGGAGTGTTCTTCCTTGATTTAAACTGTCCTGGCAAGGACACTTCGAGCAATCCACTGCAAGGATATTTTCTTGAAGCTTGAACAAAATAAAGGCCGGCCATAAATAAAGTTCAGTTGCTGGAACTTCACTGGCCCAGCTCTGAGAAAGCAGAAAGCTTGCAGGTGGAAAATAAGAATAAACATTTTTCTTTTGATTATTTGTTTATGACAGATTGCATAGTGTTTATCAGGAATTATTAGAGGCAAAATGTCACTTAAGTTTCTACAAACACTTGTTTTTTAAAGTTTGTAGAAAGCACACAGAAAGGCCACTTTACATTGTTTAATAAAATTATATTGGTTTCAGGTGTACAATTTGGCTATTTTTTTTTTAATTTTATTGTTGTTGTATTACATTCATCCCCTTTTTGCTCCCCTCTGTCCCCTTCCCCACCCACCCATTCCCCCCAAAGTCAATCCCACCTGTTGTCCATGTCCATGGTTCCTTTATACTAGGTTCTTGTCTAAGCTGCTCCCCTTTCTTGCCTCTGCCTACCCCCTCCCCCCAACCCCTTTCCCCCTGACCACTGAAGGCCTATTCCTTGTATTTATATACTTGATCCTGTTTTGCTTGTTGTTAGTTTTGCTCATTATTGTCCCGTAATGGGTGAGATCATATGATATTTGTCCTTGACTGACTGAAGCATAATACTCTCCAGTTCCATCCATGTTGTTGCAAAGGGTACAAGTTCCTTCTTTCTTTCTGCTGTATAGAATTCCATTGTGTAAATGTACCAAAGTTTTTTGATCCAATCATCCACTGATGAGCACTTAGGCTGTTTCCACTTAGGCTGTTACTTGGCTATTGTAAATAGTGCCGCTATGAACATAGGTGTGCATAGGTTCTTATGAATTGGTGTTTCAGGATTCTTTGGGTATTGTCCAAGTAGTGGAATTGCTGGATCAAAAGGCAGTTCCATTTTTAGTTTTTGAAGGAAACCCCATACTGTTTTCCACAGTGGCTGCACCAGCCTACATTCCCACCAACAGTGTAGGAGGGTTCCCTTTGCCCCGCATCCTCACCAACACTTGTTGTTTGTTGATTTGCTGATGATTGCCCTTCTGACAGGTGTGAGGTGGTATCTTATTGTAGTTTTAATTTGCATCTCTCTGATGACTAGCAATGTTGAGCATTCTTTCATATGCCTCTGGGCCCTTTGTATATCTTCCTCAGTGAGTTGTCTGTTCAGGTCCTTTGCCCATTTTTTAATTGGGCTGTCTGTCTCCCTGGTGTTGAGTCGCATTAGTTCTTTCTATATTTTGGAGATCAGACCCTTGTCTGAGGTATCA